>CM065591.1:15758651-15860349 GCA_033119425.1 Bufotes viridis | reverse complement strand
CTCTCTCTCCCTCTTTACCTATCCGCCCCCCTCTCTCTCTCATATCTATCTGTCTGTTCAATAAATTACCCATCATGTGCTACGGAAACAGTCAGTAATAGTCCCTCTGTTCATCTGCTCTCTGCATACCAAACATTTCTATATCTTTCCTCCACCACAGTCATTTTCATGGACCTGCAGAGAAAGATGTCTTTGTGTTTTTTCCAAGTATCCGCTTCCATGATGACAGGCGGACAATGGAAGTCTTCATCTACCAGGAGTGAGAACAGATCTGGAGGGACACCCCCATCCTCCTTACTTGTATCCGGTGGCATTGCGGCCCACCACCAGGTGTTTGGGTTCACTGTCGCAGAGGTAAGTGTTAAAGTCGTTCTCCGGCACCAGGTCCACGTCGTGGAATATAAAGCAGTCCCAATTGGCTTCTTTTAACGCCTCCAAGTACCCAATGTTCAGTAGCTTGGCTCGGTTAAATTTCACATCTCCAGCCTGCAAGACAAAAAAATATGAAAAAAAATCACAATTCTGCACCTTCAGAGCTGAAATCTCTTCTGTTTTGGCGATTTGCATTCTGGGAAGTGTCCCCTTTGCACCAGGCACTTCACCTATCTGCCCCCTGCATCACCAGAACGCAGTAAAACGGTTAGGGGAGTGTTTTGGGACAAGCTTTCTGACTGTTTCCAATAAGAACCATTACAAAACTGGAGAACTCGCACCTCTACTCTATTTTCCCACCTGATGAATGACGTAAATGGCGTAGTCCAGCTGCTGCCGCTGGAGGAACGGGTGTAGGTTATCCAGCAGGTAAAGGAGGTGTTTCTCGCGGTTCCGGTGCGGGATCAGAATGGCTACTTTCTGCTGGGCTCGGCAGGTCTCTGGCTGGTAGAAGCCATTGCTCACCATAGGATACTTCTTCTGCACATCCTCCAAATTTAGGTTTGGTGGAAATGTTAGCGGCACAATCCCCTCTGTAATAAAAAAATATATATATATTCATATCCTTCACGACTACGACTACACAATCTCAGCACCGTGATCAGTGATTGGCTGCAGTGATCACATGGGGCAGCTGCTGCGGCGGCGGCAGAAACAAACTGACTACCAGACGGTCAATATCCGACACCCACATTGGGTCAGCACCCAGATTTACCCCGACTCTGAAAAGGCAAATGATTCCAATTGTGCACCGCACTTGTACATTACTAGGCAGGACTGGTGACAACCGTAACATGTGCTGTGACGGCGGTCACAATGGTTGTCAGACAGCTTTCCTACAAGCAGAAGAGAACGGGCTGGACAGAATAAAGTCCTCTACAGGGTGAATATCCTCGTCATGCACATGGCTCCCCTCCCCCGTTATGCCCTTGTTCACAAAAGGTTAATCGCCTATTAAATACCACATTTGCTCCGAACCCTTCATCCGGATATTGATTTTAGAGTTGCTAACGGCTTTTGGTTGATATGGGGAGTGACGGCGCCCTGTGGGAGGAGGGGGTGGACATAGGTACATACATGACATCGGGATAGCTCCACTGCAGCCAATGTGTCCCGGTGGCTGCGAATCCTAGAAAACCCCAGTGAGGTCATCGGTAGGGTTCCCTGTAAAATTATGGTCCAAGACGTGCAGTTTGCGACTTTTTCACTCCGCAAAAAAGTGCAGAATCTTAAAGGGGTTATCCCATTTCGCATTTTCATACCTACCTGCTGCAAGACAGCGATTCACTTCCTGGATTATGTCTGGGGGTGGCTTCATCTTGATTGAAGTCTTCTCCCGGCCGGGCCGTGCACTGGATTGCACATGTACACGCCGCCGCCGCGCATGTGCTATGGTGATAGTACAGTGCGCATTCGCGGCTACCATGGTGCATGCGTGGCGGCGTGCACGTTCAGGACAGCGCGCGGACCGGCTGGAAGAAAAGGAGTCGTCTTCTGCGCAAGCGCGGCCACCGTGATTCGAGTGAAGAACAGTGGCCGTAACCAGGGGAGGCCGAATGACAACAATCGGGTAAGTGGGGATGAATTTCTTAAAAAGCGTGGGAATTGGGTAATTAAATATATTTACAAAAATGATAACTGTCAAATCATTAACAGATTTAACAGTGATCATTATGATGGGAATACCCCTTTAAGGATAAATTTGGCCCTTTGTGTTTGGATTCCTAGCCATTTTCAAAATCTCTGCTTGCTGTGAGTGACCGGACCGATCCTTCCGACATCCAGTGATTAAAAATGTTGCACAGGCCTAACCCTCAGTTCACACTTGCGCGTTTTACAGCGCGTTTGAACGCGCTGTAAAACGCTCAACAGGAGAAAACTCATGTTTCCCTATGGGCATGGTTCTCACCTGAGCGTTTTACAGCGCATTTGAACGCACTGTAAAACGCCCTACGCTCAAAGAAGTTCTTGAGCTTCTTTGGGGCGTTTTGTCGCGCGTTTGCACCCATAGACTCCAATGGGAACACGCGTTTAACACACGTTAAAGTGTAGATATGCCTTTTTCAATTGGTCTCCAGAGTCACGAACACGCGTATGACGCGCGTTTCCTATTTGCAAAAACGCGCTGTAATACGCTGTGAACCCAGGGTAAGACTTCTCACAACTGTCTCCGCTCTAGACAATCCTCCGTCAGCTAAACACATCAGCAGCACAAATCTCTCTCTCCCGTCCTGATAGTTTGCTACAGTGTATCAGTGCAGGCAAAAACATTAAGGCCCCTTTCACACGGGCGAGTTTTCCGCGCGGGTGCAATGCGTGAGGAGGACGCATTGCACCCGCACTGAATCCGGACCCATTCATTTCTATGGGGCTGTGCACATGAGCGGTGATTTTCACGCATCACTTTTGCGTTGCGTGAAAATCGCAGCATGCTCCAGTTTCTGCGTTTTCCACGCAACGCAGGCCCCATAGAAGTGAATAGGGATGCGGGAAAATCGCAATCATCCGCAATCATGTGCGGATGCGTTGCGATTTTCCCGCATGGTTGCTAGGATACGATCGGGATGGGGACCCGATCGTTATTATTTTCCTTTATAACATAGTTATAAAGGAAAATAATCGCATTCTAATTACAGAATGCAATGTTCCCCGGGCTATAGAGGGTTAAAAATAATAAAGAGTTAACTTACCTTCTCCCATTGTACGCGCAGAGCCCCAGAACGTCTTCTCTCTTGATGGTTGGGATGCTTGAGGACCTGTGGTGACGTCACAGGGTCACATGGTCCAATCATAGAAGCATTTGAGTGGACCATGTGACCCATGTGATCCTGTGACATCACGGCAGGTCCTTCATCCAACATCTGTGTGCAAGAGGCCTAAGGGGTATTCCAAGACTATATGCATCAACTAAATATACACAGCTTTTTATATTACACATTTATTATTCTCGCTGACTTACTTTAACCCCTTAACGACTCGCATGTACGGCGCAAGGTCCGCCGGGTGCTGGGGCAGGATCGCGGGGAATCGGGGCACCATGGCTGCTCTTACCGGCAGGCATCCATGCAGTGTAAGGGCAGCATGGTGCAGCACCGCCTCCCTGCAGCTCCAAGCGCTGCGATTGGCCGGAACAACGCTCCAGCTAATAGTAGCGCTATATCAGCACAGGAAAGGGCTGAACCTGTCAGGCAGCCATTCTAGCTGGTGACTGCATGCTGAGAGGTTCTCTACTGCTTGTCGGCTTGCTGGGACTTGTGGTGCACCACCACTGCCTACTGGTACCTGTGAAAAGAAGAAGAACATCTGCTGCAGTGTTTTTTTTGTTTTTTTTCCAGCAGCAGAAGTTCCAGATCCTTAATCCACCCGCCCTTCCTAAGCCCTAATCCCTGTCCCTGCCCCATCCCATCCCAAACTATTTTCTCTACTCCTTTTCTCATTTCGAATGTATTACAAGCCCTTTTACGTGTGAAAACACAACATACACACCCCTCACACTAAATAAAGGCTTACACATTTCACATGTCACACCCCAATAAAATAAAAATAGCCCGTCCGTCCCAACCAGTATTCTCAGCTGAAGGGGCGTACGCCATGCTTGCCTCCCATACCGAGTCAGCCAGTGAGGGAGAAGGTGTGCCCTGTAGCTTTACCTCCTTATGTCTCTGATATAGTCCGCAGAGCTTACAGAGCCACTTTTCACCAACCACTACATATTCATTTCTGTGAAATGCCTGTGCCCTTTCCACCCCTTAAAATGTTCGTACGGGGAAGCTCTTTCTGAAATGGGGTGACTTCTTGGGGTTTTTTATTTCTGGGGACCTCAGGAATTTTTTAAATGCGACATGGCACCTAAAATCCATGTCTGCCAATTCAGGCCTGCCAGCAAAACCCATATTTTGCTGTTTGCCCCTAGAGCCCTGCTGTGCGCCCATACATCATTTTTTGAGCACATATGGGGTGTTGCTGTATTCGGGGGGAAATGGGGAACAAAATGTGGGGTGCATTTTGTCCTTTACCCTTTGGGTAAGTGAAAAATGTGGGTGTAAAACAACAGTTTCTAGGGAAAAAAATGCAATTTTTCATTTTCACTGCCAAGTGTTTCCTAATTCTGTGAAACACCTTTAAGGTCAAAGTGCTCACTACACATCTTAAAAGATTCCATGAGGGGTGTAGTTTCCGGAATGGGGTCACTTTTTGGGTGTTTCCACTGTAGGGCCACCTCAGGGTGTCTTCATATGCGACATAGCTCCCAATTACCATTCCAGCTAAATCCGCTCTCCTAAAGCCCTATGGCGCTCCTTCCACTCTGAGGCCTGCTGTGCGCCCATACATCAGTTTTTGAGCACACATGTTTCTGTCAACTTTTTAACAGCTTGAGGGGTGTAGTTTCTAAAATAGGGTGATTTATGGGGGTTTCTAATATGTAAGCCCCAGAAAGTGACTTCATAACTGAACTGGTCCTTAAAAAATTGGGTTTTGAAAATGTTCTTAAAAATTTTAAGTTTTGCTTCTAAACTTCTAAACCTTCTAAAGTCCCCAAAAAAAGAAAATGTAATTTTCAAAATGATCCAGAACATGAAGTAGACATATGGGGAATGTAAAGACGTACCGGCCCATAAGGCACACCTAGATTTTACAGGAGGACAATAGGAAAAAAATACTTTTCATCAGACCACCAATGTTAATAAGACCTTAGCTGACAGACCCAATTAGACCCCCAATGTTAATAAGACCCTCAATCAGGCCTCAGATTAGACCCCCAGACTCATGTATGCAGCCCCCAGCCTCATTCATGCAGCCCCCAGCCTCAGATCAAATAAAATAAAATACTTACCTTTCCTGGTCCGGACGCCGCCGCTCCTCTACTCCAGCGCGATCCTCTTCATCCTGCCGCTGGCTGTGCTGTGAACTGGCGCGCACAGCATGAGGTCACATAGCGCCCAGCCACTGCACAGCCGAGGACCAGGAAGCGGTGAGTACAGAGCCTTCACCGCTTTCTGGTCCTCCGGTACAAATGGAAGCGCTTATTAGTATTTACCCCATAAGACGCAGGGACATTCCCCCCCACACACACACACACTTTTGGGGGGGGGGGGGGGAGTGCGTCTTATGGGGCGAAAAATACGGTGATAACTATTTTTGGAGGTATTGCTATCTATTTTAAAAGTAGATAAATTTTTCAAAAATTTTTGTAAATTTGGTATTTTTATTTTTTTTAGATAATGACATAGTTTGACTCAAATTTACCACTGTCATGAAGGACAATATGTGACGAGAAAACAATCTCAGAATGGCCTGGATAAGTAAAGGCGTTTTAAAGTCATCACCACATAAAGTGACACTGGTCAGATTTGCTGAAAACGGCCTGGTCCTTAAGGTAAAAAATAGCAGGGCTCTGATGGGGTTAAACTACAGCAGACATATGAAAGAATGCAAAAAAAAAAAAAATCCTCTGACTACAATTTTTCTCTGTAGTCAGAACCCCTTATAATATGTATCAATTGGTCTGTTCCTCAATGCCTGAGTAGTGGAGCAGACCACTCTACACATACAATGGGGGTTTCTGAGTATGCCAAGAGCCAATATAGTCAATTACCTGAAGATAAGGTTATTTCTTTCTATTTCTACTGTGAAACATAACACCAAAGAGCGAGAATACACGGACTAATAAAAGATTTGTGCTCCTGGATGAAATACATTGTAAAGCTGCTCCACTTTCGTCTCTTAGTTCCGTGAACACTAAACTCATCAAATAAGAGGCAGGAGCGGCTCCGCAAATAGCCCCTGTGAAATGAATCTCAATGTTGCTGCTCCACACCCTTGTTCTGCCTAACCTTATAAAACAAGTTTAACATGCTTATCACAAGACATCACAGCGGTGTAGTGTCAGGTCAGAGCATACTGAGAGTTGTAGTTTCGCAACAGATAGAGAGCTACAGGTTGGAGATTACATGTGTAAAGGGTAATTCAAGGGGAAAAGGGCGGTTGTACAGGCAGTATATAACGATGACCTATCCTCAGGATAGGTAATCACCATCTGATTGGTGCGGGCCCGACACCTGACACGCCCACCAATCAGCTGTTTCACGAGGAGGCAGCATTCCATGCAAACGCTACTTCCTCTTCATTACACTGCCCGTCTTCTCGGAGGCACAGTGTAACGGCTCGAATGGGGCGAGTCTTTGTAATTACTCTGCACCGCCGCTGCAATGGAGAGGACGCACAATGTAATAAAGAGCAAGCAGCATTCACATGGAACGCCGCCTCCTATTCAAACAGCTGATCGGCGGGGGTGCCAGGTTTCGGACCCCCACCAATCAGATATTGATGACCTATCCGTAGGATGGGTGCCTGCACAGCCCCTTTAACAGTCTGGGAGCCCCGATGCATGGACTCCACTGATCGCTATAAACTTACTGAGTTGCGGGGACAGCACCGGGCAGATCTTCACGTCTGCTTCGTTCAGGGCAATGTGTTCCCCAGCAGGCGGAGGTCTATTCTCCTCCAATTTCTTTTCCGAGGATTGGTATTTCCAGAAGTTGTCCAATGGGGTTCTGAATTTGGGGGTGTAGCGCGCACTTTCCCTCACATAGAAGGTGGTCCAGCCCACGACCGTTAAGCACACTGCAATAAGAAGCAGGAAGCGGATCTTGCAGAAGAAGCTCCCGACGGCGCTGGTGATTCCCATAGCTACTACTGTTCTTCCAGACCAAAAAACGGGAAGCAAACGTACTGGATATCGGAAGCGACTCCTTCCGGTTACCTCATCGACCTCTTACGTAGAACGTCCATCCCACAACAGGCTAACCGGAGCAATTCACATCTCATAGCCGTCATCCGGAAAACCTGACCTGCACATATAGAAGGAAACCATATCATTAGGGCCCTATCCATCACCCCGAACACCCATAGGCTCATAGAATAACGCCTCCTAAAAAACAAATACAACCATCCAGTTTCTAGGAAAGCTGGGTGACAACCATTATGACCTCCAGCCCCCTTGGAGGATGTCAACCAGATTTTCTAGAATCCTGAATGGCAAATTGCTGCATATCATTTGAAAAGACATGAAGCTCCATGATAAAATTATGACTTCCCACAGCCACCACTAGAGGGAGCTCACTGCAAATAGATTTATTATTGAGTACAACCAGTAAGCTCCTGAGCTCCCTCTGGTGGTGGCTGAAGTCAGACAGAATTTTGATAATGTTTTATGTCTATGCAGAGGATTTGGAGCTCTGTATCAGAAAAAATATGGCTCAGGTGGCTTGGGAAAGACTTTTGGACCTGAAACAAACTGATGTGGACACTGCCTTTAAAGGGATTTTGCCTATCCATAGAATCATGAGGGTCCAACTCTAGGCACCTATGTTAGCCATCTAAATGAAAGTGATGGGGCTCGCCACAGAGCAGTGTAATTGTCTATATAGAGAAGGCGCGGGGTTATGGTCATGGTCGTGCCGTGTACTGCAGCTTGGTCTCAGCGGTTTCTCACTTGTGGTCACCGCTGTGGACCGCTATCTGCAAAGATTACAACCATTTTCCATTCCACATCTTTCGAGATTGCAGTAAATCTTTATCTCTATAAAAATCTTGTGCTATGACTTCTGGGGGAAGGTTGGAAACCCTACTGTGATTACTAGAGGCAGAGGACCCGAGGACTGCTCTGACTATTGGGGGAAGATCGGAGGCCCTGTTGTGATTATCGGGGGGCAGATGATCTGCTTTGACTGTTGGGGAAGGGTGGAAACCCTAAATATTGGAGAAAGACTGGGGACCATGTAGTGATTATTAGGAGAAAAGGACCTGCTCTGACTATTGGGGGAAGCTTTGAGACCCTGTTGTGATTATCTGGGGTAGAGGACCTGCTTTGACTACTGGGGAAGGGTGGAAAGGTGGAAACCCTACAGTGATTATTAAGAGTAGAGGTCCTGCTCTGACTATTGGGGGACGATTGGAGAACTTGTTGTAATTATTGGGGTAGAGGACTTTTTTTGACTATTTGTGGTCAGGTAAGGTGTGATCTCAGCTGGGACCACTGGGGGAGGAGAAAAGCACTGATGGGACTACTATGTAGGGGAAGAGCACTGATGGGACTACGGGTTGGGGGAGACAATGCAGTATCGGCAGGTGAGAAATGTGGACTACTACTGGGGGAGTAGGGGCAAAATCTGCAGGAACATGTAAGACTGAGTTCAGCAATGATTTTCTGGAGACCCCTTTTTTCAGTATTCAGAAACAGGTAAGGACGGGATTCCTTCATAAATGTGTTGCCTCAATATACCCCACGTAAAGGGGAACCCCAGTACAAACCATAGATTCCCATTGTAACTATTCATAAATTGCACTAGGAGTATCATGCTGGAAGATGGATTTGTTTCCCTCCCCTCAGATTTAACGTATTTTTCGCCCCATAAGACGCATTTTTTTCGCCCAAAGTGGGGGGAAAATGCCCCTGCGTCTTATGGGGCGAATGCTAATGAAGCGCTTCCATTATGGCGAAGCGTGGAAGGCTCTGTAATAACCATTTTCTGGTCCTCTGCTGTTAAGGCTGCGCACAGCGTGATGGCGCACTGTGACCTCACGCTGTGCGCGCCGGTTCACAGCACAGCCGACCGAGGAGAAGGAAGAAGAGTGCTGGCGGTGTGGAGCAGCGGCGCCCGGAGCAGGGGAGGTAAGTGATTTTTTTTACTTTATGTCATCTGAGGCATGGGGCACATCTGAGGCAAAGAGGCAATGGGGGCTTTTGCAAAGAGGCAATGGGGGCTGGTGCAAAGAGGCAATGGGGGCTTGTGCAAAGAGGCAATGGGGGCTGGTGCAAAGAGGCAATGGGGGCTGGTGCAAAGAGGCAATGGGGGCTGGTGCAAAGAGGCAATGGGGGCTGGTGCAAAGAGGCAATGGGGGCTGGTGCAAAGAGGCAATGGGGGCTGGTGCAAAGAGGCAATGGGGTCTGGTGCAAAGAGGCAATGGGGGCTGGTGCAAAGAGGCAATGGGGGCTGGTGCAAAGAGGCAATGGGGCTGGTGCAAAGAGGCAATGGGGGCTGGTGCAAAGAGGCAATGGGGGCTGGTGCAAAGAGGCAATGGGGGCTGGTGCAAAGAGGCAATGGGGCTGGTGCAAAGAGGCAATGAGGGGCTGGTGCAAAGAGGCAATGGGGGCTGGTGCAAAGAGGCAATGGGGGCTGGTGCAAAGAGGCAATGGGGGCTGGTGCAAAGAGGCAATGGGGGCTGGTGCAAAAGAGGCAATGGGGGCTGGTGCAAAGAGGCAATGGGGCTGGTGCAAAGAGGCAATGGGGGCTGGTGCAAAGAGGCAATGGGGGCTGGTGCAAAGAGGCAATGGGGGCTGGTGCAAAGAGGCAATAGGGGCTGGTGCAAAGAGGCAAAGGGGCTGGTGCAAAGAGGCAGGTGCAAAGAGGCAGGTGCAAAGAGGCTGGTGCAAAGAGGCTGGTGCAAAGAGGCTGGTGCAAAGAGGCTGGTGCAAAGAGGCTGGTGCAAAGAGGCTGGTGCAAAGAGGCTGGTGCAAAGAGGCTGGTGCAAAGAGGCTGGTGCAAAGAGGCAAAGGGGCTGGTGAAAAGAGGCAAAGGGGCTGGTGAAAAGAGGCAAAGGGGCTGGTGAAAAGAGGCAAAGGGGCTGGTGAAAAGAGGCAAAGGGCTGGTGAAAAGAGGCAAAGGGGCTGGTGAAAAGAGGCAAAGGGCTGGTGAAAAGAGGCAAAGGGGCTGGTGAAAAGAGGCAAAGGGGCTGGTGAAAAGAGGCAAAGGGGCTGGTGCAAAAGAGGCAAAGGGGCTGGTGCAAAGAGGCAAAGGGGCTGGTGCAAAGAGGCAAAGGGCTGGTGCAAAGAGGCAAGGGGCTGGTGAAAAGACGCAAGGGGCTGGTGAAAAGACGCAAGGGGCTGGTGAAAAGACGCAAGGGGCTGGTGAAAAGAGGCAAGGGGGCTGGTGAAAAGAGGCAAAGGGGCTGGTGAAAAGAGGCAAAGGGGCTGGTGAAAAGAGGCAAAGGGGCTGGTGAAAAGAGGCAAAGGGGCTGGTGCAAAGAGGCAAAGGGGCTGGTGAAAAGAGGCAAAGGGGCTGGTGCAAAGAGGCAAAGGGGCTGGTGCAAAGAGGCAAAGGGGCTGGTGCAAAGAGGCAAAGGGGCTGGTGAAAAGAGGCAAAGAGGCTGGTGAAAAGAGGCAAAGGGCTGGTGCAAAGAGGCAAAGGGGCTGGTGAAAAGAGGCAAAGGGGCTGGTGCAAAGAGGCAAAGGGGCTGGTGCAAAGAGGCAAAGGGGCTGGTGCAAAGAGGCAAAGGGGCTGGTGCAAAGAGGCAAAGGGGCTGGTGCAAAGAGGCAAAGGGGCTGGTGCAAAGAGGCAAAGGGCTGGTGCAAAGAGGCAAAGGGGCTGGTGCAAAGAGGCAAAGGGGCTGGTGCAAAGAGGCAAAGGGGCTGGTGCAAAGAGGCAAAGGGGCTGGTGCAAAAGAGGCAAAGGGGCTGGTGAAAAGAGGCAAAGGGGCTGGTGAAAAGAGGCAAAGGGCTGGTGAAAAGAGGCAAAGGGGCTGGTGAAAAGAGGCAAGGGGCTGGTGAAAAGAGGCAAAGGGGCTGGTGAAAAGACGCAAAGGGGCTGGTGAAAAGAGCGCAAGAGGGCTGGTGAAAAGAGGCAAAGGGGCTGGTGAAAAGAGGCAAAGGGGCTGGTGAAAAGAGGCAAAGGGGCTGGTGCAAAGAGGCAAAGGGGCTGGTGCAAAGAGGCAAAGGGGCTGGTGCAAAGAGGCAAAGGGGCTGGTGAAAAGACGCAAGGGGCTGGTGAAAAGACGCAAGGGGCTGGTGAAAAGACGCAAGGGGCTGGTGAAAAGACGCAAGGGGCTGGTGAAAAGACGCAAGGGGCTGGTGAAAAGACGCAAGGGGCTGGGGAAAAGACAAATTCCTTTGACTGCTCCCTCAGGAAATAATCCGCAGGGAACACAGTGAAGTGGGTGAGACTTCACCAATAATATAAAAGAAAGCAATAGAACAGCAATGTTACGTGACAGTCCACAAACAGACGGGAGAACGAGCAGTCCACGGAGCACACAGCTGTGCAAACTAACACTTAGCTGAGGATTTATCACCCCGGAGTAGATGGTCAGCTCATGTGACCAGCGCCCTGGAATCTACGTGCACTTTATACAGTTAGATAAGTAGTAATACACATATACCGCACAGTACCTGCTCCGCCGGCACTCAGGACCATGAGCTGACACTCTATTATGTCCTCGTCACTCGGAGACGACCAAAGGAAAACTGACTTTTCAAGTAGCCTGGAAAAACAATCCCCCACCCCTGTGACCAGTAAGGTGAGTAACTGGTGGGAAGGAGGGTCGGCCTCTAGACGACAGCCCAAACAACACAAGGAAGGGACAAAGAGCAACCGACAGGATTTACTACTCCGGAAATCTGCTGTACAGAAAGAGCACGCATACACTGACATGTACATGCATGTAAATGTGTGTACATTCATATATGTGATGATATTATATGCATGTATATATTGTCTATCTAATGTGTGTATATCTATGTATATATTATGGGGGAGATTTATCAAACTGGTGTAAAGTAGAACTGGCTTCGTTGCCCATAGAAACCAATCAGATTCCACCTTTCATTTTCCAAAGGAACTGTGAGGAATGAAAGGTGAAATCTGATTGGTTGCTATGGGCAATAATAAATGACCTTAACGATGGCTCAGTGGTTAGCACTGGTTCCTTGTATGTTCTCCCCGTATACTCCTCCGGGTTCTCCGGTTTCCTCCCAAACTCCAAAGACATATTGATGGGGAACATTGGTGACAGCCCGATGCTAATGTCTGTAAAGTGCTGTGGAATATAGTGGCGCTATACAAGTGCCTGAAATAATAAAATAAAAAGTGTTTATATGTGTGTATATTATGTGTATGTATATCTATGTATATATTTATGTGTATGTATATCTATGTATATATTTATGTGTATGTATATCTATGTAAATATTGTATGTATGTATATCTATGTATATATTTATGTGTATGTATATCTATGTATATATTATGTGTATGTATATCTATGTATATGTTATGTGTATGTATATCTATGTATATATATGTATGTATGTATATCTATGTATATATTGTGTGTATGTATATCTATGTGTATATATTGTGTGTATGTATATCTATGTATATATTATGTGTATGTATATCTATGTGTATATTTATGTGTATGTATATCTATGTATATATTGTGTGTATGTATATCTATGTATATATTGTGTGTATGTATATCTATGTATATATTGTGTGTATGTATATCTATGTATATATTGTGTGTATGTATATCTATGTATATGTTTATGTGCTTGTTATAACTGGTGGAAAAACACACCTTGCACAACGGAGGCTCTGAGGTCGCGGCCGCTCTGTCTGATCTCACCTATCACATCAATAAATAACTGATCATTACTCCCATCATCTTCAGTTACCAACAAGTATGAAAAGGGTGCAGAGGCCACCACAGGGCGGTACAGTATACAGACATATAGCACGCCCCGGCTACAGTGACCATCATAAAGTCCTTGTAACTATGCGGTCACATCACCACAACATACAATCTATGGTGACAACACCTCAGCTCCAGGCGTCCCCTATAGATTGTAAGCTCCACTGTAAAGTGCTGCATACGCGGTAAACCATATACACACCAGTATACAGCTGTAGAGTATATAAAGGATGATGTCACGTACATCCCTCACCGGCAGCGTCCTTTCATCTCGTCCCGCGCTGTCCGGAGACCTCAGAAGAAAGGGGCGTTCCCCCGGTGTCCCCTATAGGCCTCTGTCCTGATTCTCTCCAGACCACAAGTAACTGTTCATCATCACTGTGAGAAACTGAGGAGACAGAAGACACAGCAAAGTGTCCTGGGCAGGGAGGGACCACCCCTCCTCCATGTCACAGAGCCGCCCCGCTGCCATGTGGCAGGCTGCCCAGACATTCGCTGGCTGCCAGGACTCGGGCTCATTGCTTCATCAGACATGCACAATGGACGGGCGGCGAGACGAGGGAGTACAGAAAATATCTGGGGAGACAGTCCTCACCGAGACCATAATTATATCCAGAACAGGCCGGGCAAGACTCAGCGGCGAAAGGATAGATAGATAGCTTAGATAGATAGATAGATAGATAGATAGATAGCTTACATAGATAGATAGCTTAGATAGATAGATAGCTTACATAGATAGATAGCTTACATAGATAGATAGATAGCTTACATAGATAGATAGATAGCTTACATAGATAGATAGATAGCTTACATAGATAGATAGATAGCTTAATAGATAGATAGATACCTTACATAGATAGATAGATAGCTTAGATAGATAGATAGATAGATAGATACCTTACATAGATAGATAGATAGATATGAGATAGATAGATAGATAGCTTACATAGATAGATAGCTTACATAGATAGATAGCTTACATAGATAGCTTACATAGATAGATAGATAGATAGATAGATAGATAGATAGATACCTTAGATAGATAGATAGATAGATAGATAGATAGCTTACATAGATAGATAGCTTACATAGATAGATAGCTTACATAGATAGATAGCTTACATAGATAGATAGCTTACATAGATAGATAGATAGCTTAGATAGATAGATAGATAGCTTACATAGATAGATAGATAGCTTAGATAGATAGATAGATAGATAGATAGATAGCTTACATAGATAGATAGCTTACATAGATAGATAGATAGATAGATAGATAGATAATTGGGATCTCGGCCGGACAGAAGGATGACGCAAGGGGAATAGGATGGCGGGCATAAGCAGAAGCGGGGGCGGAGTAACAATGAAATGAGGCAGAGCAGCGCGGGCGCCTACACAGTGAACTCCGCCCCTGGGCACTGGCGAGGGCTCATTTGCATATAAATGAAACTTCGTTTTTCCAGCTTCTGCAAGTGTAAAGAAAAAAAAGACAAAGGTATCATTACATCAGGGCTCGACAAATCCCAGGCGCCCGCCAGGTCGCCATGGCGACCAGGAATTTGGTCCTGGCGCCTGGGTATTTGTCAGCCCGTTTTCTAAGGTGCCAAGGCACAGGGCCGGCGCGTCCTACACGCGGACTAGGAGCGCCGGCCCCGCCTCATGCTGCTCTATATTGAGCCTCTGATGGCTGCAGCACTGCCTGGGCTGGCGCGTCCATGAGGGCGCACCGCCCGGGCGCAGCATGAAGAGAGGGACTGACAGGAGGGAAGCGCTCAGCGCTCCCGCCTGTCACTCCCTCATTGTAGTGTGGCCAAGCCCTGTATGGTCCGCGGGTACAGGGAGCATCTGTCTCCTGTACCCGGCCGGACTGACAGGAAGTGCGCACACAGTGTGCACTTCCTGTCAGTCCGCTTGGGTACGGAAACAAAGCGCCTGTACCGGTGGGGGAGGGGGGAAGAATGACGAGGGGGGAAGAGAATGACAAGGGGGAGAATGACAAGGGGGAGAGCGACAAGGGGAGGAGGAACGACAAGGGGAAGAGACGACAAGGGGGGAGAGAACGACAAGGGGGGAAAGAGAGAGAACGACAAGGGGGAAAGAGAGAACGACAAGGGGGAAAGAGAACGACAAGGGGGGAAAGAGAGCGACAAGGGGGAAAGAGAACGACAAGGGGGGAAAGAGAACGACAAGGGGAAAGAGAACGACAAGGGGGAAAGAGAACGACAAGGGGGAAAGAGAACGACAAGGGAAAGAGAACGACAAGGGGGAAAGAGAACGACAAGGGGGAAAGAGAACGACAAGGGGGGAAAGAGAAGCGACAAGGGGGAAAGAGAACGACAAGGGGGAAAGAGAACGACAAGGGGGAAAGAGAACGACAAGGGGGAAAGAGAACGACAAGGGGAAAGAGAACGACAAGGGGAAAGAGAACGACAAGGGGGAAAGAGAACGACAAGGGGGAAAGAGAACGACAAGGGGGAAAGAGAACGACAAGGGGGGAAAGAGAACGACAAGGGGAAAGAGAACGACAAGGGGAAAGAGAACGACAAGGGGGAAAGAGAACGACAAGGGGAAAGAGAACGACAAGGGGGAAAGAGAGAACGACAAGGGGGAAAGAGAACGACAAGGGGGGAAAGAGAGAACGACAAGGGGGAAAAGAGAACGACAAGGGGGGAAAGAGAACGACAAGGGGGAAAGAGAACGACAAGGGGGAAAGAGAACGACAAGGGGAAAGAGAACGACAAGGGGGGAAAGAGAAGCGACAAGGGGGAAAGAGAACGACAAGGGGGGGAAAGAGAACGACAAGGGGGGGAAAGAGAACGACAAGGGGGAAGGGAGAGAACGACAAGGGGGAGAAGAGAACGACAAGGGGGAAAGAGAACGACAAGGGGGAAAGAGAACGACAAGGGGGAAAGAAGAACGACAAGAGGGGAAAGAGAACGACAAGGGGGGGGAAGAGAACGACAAGGGGGAAGAGAACGACAAGGGGGGGGAGAGAATGACAAGAGGGGAAAAGTGCTGGGGGTTGTAGTGATTCGGGGACTGCAGAGGCTGAGCGCCAGCTGGCGGTTGTAGTGCTCAGTAAAGTGTCATGGTGCCCGCTGTGTTTATGCCCTCCGGACCCTTCGGCCCTCTCCTCCGGACCCCCCTGCCCTGCCCTCCCCTCCGGACCCCTCTGCCCTCCCCTCCGGACCCCTCTGCCCTCCCCTCCGGACCCTGTAATCCTTGTAAGAGATTCTACATGTCATGGCGGCCACCAGGGGCGATCACTTGGATGCTGGCAGCGTCTGACGTGTCATATAACCTATTGAAGAGGAGAAGCATTATGGGGGCCCTATATACTGGCACATTATGTGGGGCACTATAGAGAAAAGGGGAAGGACCACTACGGGGGCCCTATGTACTGGCATGCATCATTGGTTGGCTATATGGAGAAGTGGGGGGGGACGAGAAGCACTATGGGGGCATCTACTGGGGGCTTTATGACGCGGCTCCGTCTGGCTCCTAACTTTTTTAGCTGGCTCCTAGATTCCAAGGAAATTTGTCAAGCCCTGCGTTACATTCATGTATGGGTGTGCTATAGGACAATGTGAGCGCTGTGTATGGCCATACAGAGTGGACTGACTCCCTTTAATTACATGCAATTACAAAAGTATTCAGATCCGGGGTTCGGATTGAAAACTGTAGAATATTTTTTGTGGGACAACCCCTTTAAAGAAGTCATGTACAGTAGATTTACAAAAACTGTCAGCACAGCAATCCACCAATCATATAACCAGCCAGAGCCCCCATAACAGTGTGTCCTCCACAGATTCCCCATAACAGTGTCCTCCACAGATCCCCCATAACAGTGTCATCCACAGATCCCCCATAACAGTGTGTCATCCACAGATCCTCCATAACAGTGTGTCCTCCACAGATTCCCCATAACAGTGTCCTCCACAGATTCCCCATAACAGTGTCCTCCACAGATTCCCCATAACAGTGTCCTCCACAGATCCCCCATAACAGTGTCATCCACAGAACCCCCATAACAGTGTCCTCCACAGATCCTCCATAACAGTGTCATCCACAGATCCCCCATAACAGTGTCATCCACAGATCCCCCATAACAGTGTCATCCACAGATCCCCCATAACAGTGTCCTCCACAGATCCCCCATAACGGTGTGTCCTCCACAGATTCCCCATAACAGTGTCCTCCACAGATCCCCCATAACGGTGCGTCCGCCCACAGATCCCCCATAACAGTGTCCTCCACAGATCCCCCATAACAGTGTCCTCCACAGATCCCCCATAACAGTGACATCCACAGATCCTCCATAACAGTGTCCTCCACAGATCCCCCATAACAGTGTCCTCCACAGATTCCCCATAACAGTGTCCTCCACAGATACCCCATAACAGTGTCCTCCACAGATCCCCCATAACAGTGTCCTCCACAGATCCCCCATAACAGGTGTGTCCTCCACAGATTCCCCATAACAGTGTCCTCCACAGATCCCTCATAACAGTGTCGTCCACAGATCCCATAACAGTGTCCCCATAACTCCCATAACAGTGTCCTCCACAGATCCCCCATAACAGTGTCCTCCACAGATCCCCCATAACAGTGTCATCCACAGATCCCCCATAACAGTGTCATCCACAGATCCCCCATAACAGTGTCATCCACAGATCCGCCATAACAGTGTCATCCACAGATCCCCCATAACAGTGTCATCCACAGATCCCCCATAACAGTGCCATCCACAGATCCCCCATAACAGTGCCATCCACAGATCCCCCATAACAGTGCGATCCACAGATCCCCCATAACAGTGCACCCACAGATCCCCCATAACAGTGTCATCCACAGATCCCCCATTATAGTGTCATCCACAGATCCCCCATAACAGTGTGATCCACAGATCCCCCATAACAGTGTCATCCACAGATCCCCCACAACAGTGTGTCCTCCACAGATCCCCCATAACAGTGACATCCACAGATCCCCCATAACAGTGTCCTCCACAGATCCCCCATAACAGTGTCATCCACAGATCCCCCATAACAGTGTCCTCCACAGATCCCCCATAACAGTGTCATCCACAGATCCCCCATAACAGTGTCATCCACAGATCCCCCATAACAGTGTCCTCCACAGATCCCCCATAACCGTGTCATCCACAGATCCCCCATAACAGTGTCATCCACAGATCCCCCATAACCGTGTGTCCTCCACAGATCCCTCATAACAGTGCGTCCTCCACAGATCCCCCATAACGGTGCGTCCTCCACAGATCCCCCATAACGGTGCGTCCTCCACAGATCTTCAGGAATAAGGTGGCTTGTACGGTCTCACAGGTGACACGGTTCACGTCTTGGGGAATAAGACAGATATGACTGAAGGGTCAGAAATTATATGGGAAGTGTCCGCCGGTCTCTGGAGGTTTACAGAACACCTCGCCTAGAACAGATATACTACACCTACAACATCCGACTACTACTACTCCATCGTGACGAGCGGAGGAGGGGCGCGCACACTGCAGAGCGATTAATATAACAATAAAAAAATTATAATAGGTCGGTAGAGTTTATATAATGCACACCTCAATTCTGCGAATAGCCGTGGCCCCTTTACTACGCTGATTGTCAGGGGCCACAGAAGTTGGACCCCCACCTATCAAACACAGATGGCTCTTCCCAAGCATGGGCCATTAATGTAATAGTTCTGAAGACCCCCTATAACAGCAGCCACATAGCGGCAGCAGCCAGAGGGGCCCCAAAGCACCGGCACCCAGAGCGGCCCCCAAACCAAAACAAACTATAGTGCCCAGCAAACCACCGCAAGCCACTTAACCAGGGAAACCACAGTGCCTGTATTTCTACCAGTCAGGAAGGGGTTACTGTCTCAGTTCTCAGCCTGACAGATGATACGCACGCATTCACACTACGCCCTGCAAGATCTCTCACCCAGATCCTGGAAGTGCTCCCCAGAGGTCTGTCCTATAGGGATGGCCAAGACAACCCGCCAATCCAGCGACAGCGCTGCTCACTATATTACTGGCAGCGGACGACGCCTTCCATTCAGTTGCAAAAATCCCATAAAGCAAAAGTCAAACATCACCGCCATCTAGAAGAGTAACCGGGAAACCCGGACCGTTACTGCCCAGTACCAAACCATGGACGACACGACGGGAACAGAACTAAACCCGAAGAACAGCAGTTATATTCCTGCACATAGGGGGCAGTATTATAGTAGTTATATTCTTGTACATAGGAGCAGTATTATAGTAGTTATATTCTTGTACATAGGAGCAGTATTATAGTAGTTATATTCTTGTACAGAGGAGCGGTATTATAGCAGTTATATTCTTGTACATAGGAGCAGTATTATAGTAGTTATATTCTTGTACATAGGAGCAGTATTATAGTAGTTATATTCTTGTACATAGGAGGCAGTATTATAGTAGTTATATTCTTGTACATAGCAGCAGTATTATAGTAGTTATATTCCTGTACATAGGGGGCAGTATTATAGTAATTATATTCT
The DNA here is from genome assembly GCA_033119425.1 of Bufotes viridis. Classification (NCBI taxonomy): domain Eukaryota; kingdom Metazoa; phylum Chordata; class Amphibia; order Anura; family Bufonidae; genus Bufotes; species Bufotes viridis. Next base: position 15,840,915 of record CM065591.1, on the reverse strand, counting down.
TGTACATAGGAGCCGTATTATAGAAGTTATATTCTTGTACATAGGAGCAGTATTATAGTAGTTATATTCTTGTACATAAGAACAGTATTAAAGTAGTTATATCCTTGTACACAGGAGCAGTATTATAGTAGTTATATTCTTGTACATAGGAGCAGTATTATAGTAGTTATATTCTTGTACATAGGAGCAGTATTATAGTAGTTATATTCTTGTACATAGGAGCAGTATTATAGTAGTTATATTCTTGTACATAGGAGGCAGTATTATAGTAGTTATATTCTTGTACATAGGAACAGTATTATAGTAGCTATATTCTTGTACATAGGAGCAGTATTATAGTAGTTATATCCTTGTACATAGGAGGTAGTATTATAGTAGTTATATTCTTGTACATAAGAGCAGTATTATAGTAGATATATTCTTGTACATAAGAGCAGTATTATAGTAGATATATTCTTGTACATAGGAGGTAGTATTATAGTAGTTATATTCTTGTACATAGGAGGTAGTATTATAGTAGTTATATTCTTGTACATAAGAGTAGTATTATAGTAGTTATATTCTTGTACATAGGAGGTAGTATTATAGTAGTTATATTCTTGTACATAGGAGCAGTATTATAGTAGTTATATTCTTGTACATAGGAGCAGTATTATAGTAGTTATATTCTTGTACATAGGAGGCAGTATTATAGTAGTTATATTCTTGTACATAGGAGCAGTATTATAGTAGTTATATTCTTGTACATAGGAGGCAGTATTATAGTAGTTATATTCTTGTACATAGGAGCAGTATTATAGTAGTTATATTCTTGTACATAGGAGCAGTATTATAGTAGTTATATTCTTGTACATAGGAGCAGTATTATAGTAGTTATATTCTTGTACATAGGAGGTAGTATTATAGACTTAGTAGTTATATTCTTGTACATAGGAGCAGTATTATAGTAGTTATATTCTTGTACATAGGAGGCAGTATTATAGTAGTTATATTCTTGTACATAGGAGCAGTATTATAGTAGTTATATTCTTGTACATAGGGGCAGTATTATAGTAGTTATATTCTTGTACATAGGAGCAGTATTATAGTAGTTATATTCTTGTACATAGGAGCAGTATTATAGTAGTTATATTCTTGTACATAGGAGCAGTATTATAGTAGTTATATTCTTGTACATAGGAGGTAGTATTATAGTAGTTATATTCTTGTACATAGGAGCAGTATTATAGTAGTTATATTCTTGTACATAGGAGGCAGTATTATAGTAGTTATATTCTTGTACATAGGAGCAGTATTATAGTAGTTATATTCTTGTACATAGGGGCAGTATTATAGTAGTTATATTCTTGCACATGGAGCAGTATTATAGTAGTTATATTCTTGTACATAGGAGCAGTATTATAGTAGTTATATTCTTGTACATAGGAGCAGTATTATAGTAGTTATATTCTTGTACATAGGAGGCAGTATTATAGTAGTTATATTCTTGTACATAGAGGTATTATAGTATTATTCTTGTACATGGAGGCAGTATTAGTAGTTATATTCTTGTACATAGGAGCAGTATTATAGTAGTTATATTCTTGTACATAGGAGCAGTATTATAGTAGTTATATTCTTGTACATAGGGGGCAGTATTATAGTAGTTATATTCTTGTACATAGGAGCAGTATTATAGTAGTTATATTCTTGTACATAGGGGGCAATATTATAGTGGTTATTGTATGTTAATCAATTTCACAGCAGATTGATCAATGAGACTGAGAAAAAAAAAATGCATTCTCATTACAGTAGGAGGGCGGAGAAGTAAAAGCGGAGTAGATTTTCTAGACTATAGTATTAGGTATAAGGGTAAGGCTACTTTCACACTGGCGTTTTGGTTTCCGTTTGTGAGATCCGTTCAGGGCTCTCACAAACGGTCCAGAACGGATCAGTTTTGCCCTTAATGCATTCTGAATGGATAAGGATCCGCTCAGAATGCGTCAATTTGGCTCCATTCTGTCTTCAGCGTTTTGCTGTCCGCCTGATGAAACTGAGCAAAAAGGATCCGTCCTGGCACACAATGTAAGTCAATAGGGACGGATCTGTTTTCTCTGACACAATCTGGCACAATAGAAAACGGATCTGTTCCCCATTGACTTTCAATGGTGTTAAGACGGATCCGTTTTGGTTATGTTAAAGATAATAAAATCGGATCCGTTCTGAACCGATGCAGACGGTTGTATTATCTGAACGGACGCGTTTGTGCAGATCCATGAAAATGGCCGTAGACATATTAAGGAAACAATATGTGACAGTTGATAAATGTGGTGTAAAGTACATCAAGGCGGCTCAAGCTACACTGACTTCAGCAGGTAAAAAGACACCGTGACTCAAGAGCTCGTCTGACGCGTTTCGCGTGAACACACCGCTCAGTTAGAGCCTAGCAGCAAACAAAGCTCAAGTAACAGGGAAGGAGATTGAGATCATTTGTATTTAGGAAAACTCCAGTCATTAACCCCTTGGGTGCCATACTAGAGCCGCGAAGCTCCAAAAGACGCGTTTCATTTTTAATTACAGATACAAAAATATGTAAATTGCGGATTCTTAATACACGCATACCGGCCGCGTGCTTTCCGCATTTTGCGGAACGGAACGTCTGGCCCATGATAGAACAGTCCTATCCTTGTCCGTCATCCTGGAAATGTTCTATTTTTTTGCGGGGCCGTAGAAGGGACATACAGATGCGGAATGGGTCCTGCAAAAAATGCGGATCAGATGCGGATCAAAAATACATTTGTGTGCATGAGCCCTTAGGGGTCTGCGGTGGAGGTCTCCGCCCCGGAGAGAAGTTCAATGCCCTGAACCTCGAGGTGTGAAACGTGCCCATTGTAGAAATGAAGTAAGTGATGCGAAACCGCCGATAAATTCCGTAATGTTTTTATTTTTCATTTCATTTTCTAAATTTGCCACATCCAAAAGGTGCCTTCAGATCCTTGTTTTTAACCCCTTAACAGATGTTCGGCATTACACGGCTGCACTTGTATGGAGCTGGCTGCTGCGGTGAGCCCGCTCCATATGTGACGGGTACAGTAGGCACCAAGACGCGGGGAACGGCAGTCCTGCCGAACATCACCAATTAACCTCTCAGATGCCACGATCAACAGAGATTGTGGCATCTGTGAGGTAAGGCAGAGAGATGCAACTCCCTACACAAGGCATGGAAAATACAATGGTGGCAGTAAAAAATGCTTCTTGTTCCTCAAGAAATTTTCCCTCATATGGCTATGAGAACGGAAAAATAAAAAAGTTATGGCTACTGGAACAATCAAAATGTAAAAATGAAAATAGGTCGGGTTAAAGGGCCAGAAGTGTACCCGGCATATTGTAAATCACGCGCCTTGAAAACTACTGCATTTGACGTAATGGCTAATTAAAAAATCAACAACATACAATTATCTTTTAACCCCCCGAGAGAGAGCGAGAGCGAGAGAGCGAGAGAGCGAGAGCGAGAGAGCGAGAGAGAGCGAGAGCGAGAGCGAGAGAGCGAGAGAGAGAGAGAGCGAGAGAGAGCGAGAGAGAGAGCGAGCGAGAGAGAGAGCGAGCGAGAGAGCAGCGAAGCAGCAGCCGAAGAGCGAGCGAGAGACGAGCGAGATAAGTGTCGAGAGAGATAGCGATAGAAAGTCGAAGATATAGCTGAAGCTTTAGATATAGCTAGAAATATCTATGATAGAAAGCCTTGAGAGAGATGCGAGAGAGCGAGAGAGAAAGCGAGAGAGCGAGAGAGAGAGAAGAGCGAGAGAAAGCGAGATAGCGAAGAGAGCGAAAGATGAGAGAGAGAGAGAGCTGAGAGAGCGAGAGAGAGCAGAGCAGACGAGCAGATGACGAGAGAGAGAGAGAGAGAGAGAGAGAGAGAGAGAGGGAGCGAGAGAGAGAGAGGGAGCGAGCGAGAGCGAGAGAGCGGAGAGCGAGAGAGCGCTTGTTTTTTGCGGGACAAGCTGTAGTTTTAATCTGTATTCATCTTTTTGATCACTATTAATTTTCGGTGGCCAAAAAATGGTGAATCGCGCCTTTTTATTTTGTTTTTCCTTTACGGCATACACCGCTCAATAAAAATATTGTTGTATTTTTATAGCTCAGACATTTTTGGACCCAGCGAAACCGTTATGTTTATTATTTTATTGTTTATTTATTTTATATGTAAAGTTGGAAAAAAGGGGGAGTGTTTTGAAATTTTTATAAAAAAAAATTTTTTTTCCAATATTTTTTTTTTACTTTTTACATGGTAGGGCCTCTTTCACATTAGCGTTGTGAGGATCCGGCGTGCACTTCCATCACCGGAAATGCCCGCCGTCACAACGCAAGACAACTGAAAGCATTTGAAGACTGATCAGTCTTTAAAATGCTTTCAGCTTACTATGGCAGCCAGGACGCTACTAAAGTCCTGGTTGCCATAGTAGTAGTGGGGAGCGGTATATTTACAGTCCGTGCGGCTCCCGGGGAGCTCTAGAATGACATCAGAGCGCCCCACGTGCATGGATCACTTGATCCATGCGAGTGGGGCGCCCTGACGTCACTCTGGAGCGCCCCGGGAGCCGCACGGACTGTAAGTATACTGCTCCCCCGCTCCCCACTACACTTTACCATGGCAGCCGGGACTTTAGCGTCCTGGCTGCCATGGTAACCATTCACAAAAGCTAAACGTCGGATACAGCGATGCGCTGAAACGTCATTTAGCTTAAAGCCGGATCCGGATTAATGCTTTTCAATGGGCATTAGTTCCGGATCCGTCCTTCTGGCATGCCTTCAGGATTTTTGGCCGGAGCAAAATCCGCAGCATGCTGTGGATTTTGCTACGGCTAAAAAACGTCTCAGTACTGAACGGAAGACATCCTGATGCATCCTCAACGGATTTCTCTCCATTCAGCATGCATTGGGATAATCCTGATCAGTATCTTTCCGTCCTAGAGCCCCGAGGACTGAACTCTAGTACGGAAAGGAAAAACGCCAGTGTGAAAGAGCCCTAAGTTTTAGGCCCCTTTCACACCTGCGTTCTTCTTTTCCGGCATAGAGATCCGTCGCCGGGTCTCTATGCCGGAAAAATCCTGATCAGGATCATCCCCATGCATTCTGAATGGAGAGAAATCCGTTCAGGATGCATCAGGATGACTTCAGTTCAGGACCGGAACGTTTTTTGGACGCAGCAAATACCGCAGCATGCTGCGCTTTTTGTTCCGTCCAAAAATCCGGAACACTTGCCGCAAGGCCGGATCCGGAATTAATGCCCATTGAAAGGCATTATTCCGGATCCGACCTTAAGCTAAACGTCATTTCGGCGCATTGCCGGATCCGACATTTAGCTTTTTCTAACTAGTTACCATGGCAGCCAGGACGCTAAAGTCCTGGTTACCATGGTAAAATGTAGCAGGGAGCGGGGGAGCGGCATACTTACATTCCGTGCGGCTCCGGGACGCTCCAGGATGACGTCAGGGCGCCCCAGTGCATGGATCACGTGATCGCATGGATCACGTGATCCATGCGCATGGGGCGCTCTGATGTCATTCAGGAGCGCACCGGGAGCCGCACGGAATGTAAGTATGCCGCTCCCCCGCTCCCCGCTCCTACTATGGCAACCAAGACGCTAGTAGCGTCCTGGCTGCCATAGTAACCTGAAAGCAATTCGAAGACTGATCAGGATCCTGATCAGTCTTCTAATGTTTCAGGCGACTTGCGTTCTGACGGATCCGGCAGGACGGAAGTGCCTGCCGGATCCTCAGAACGCAAGTGTGAAAGGACCCTTAGAACCAACTATTATGGTCTATGGCAGGGATCAGCAAGCTCCATCTCTCCCTGAACTACAACTCCCAGAATCACTTCTTTGGAAGTTACAAAAACAACCGAGTAAGTGTGCATGCTAGGAGTTGTAGTTTCACAGCAGCTGCTCTATGGGATTCTGACACTTCCTGCTGAGCTGCGCCTCGTAAAGGGCTTTACAGGCAGAGATCCTTCCGCAGGCTCGGGGCTGTCATGGTAACCAATCAGAACCCCGGAATTTCGCTGTGGGGGCTGCAACCGTGCAGAGAGGGCCCCCTGCCTCTGCCTAACATTAAAGATGACCCGATCGCTAATGACCGCGGCATCTGAGGGTATAAATGACAACATTCTGGCATCAATTACAGTAAATCCGGTGGACCACGGAGCCTCTCCTGCCTTTGCGCCATTTTAGAAAAGTGGCAAATAAACTCTAAAAGTCACCAGTTAATCTGCAAATACGGCGCATGCCATAATTTATGATTTTTTTAACGCCTGAGGAGAGACGGTAAGGCATTAATAAGTCTTGCGGACACTGTCTGTCTAGCTCGCCATCAGACTGTATGGTAAATGTGGCGCAGGGTGATCGATATTTAATAATTAACCTTATTTCGATTCCCATTTTGTGGCACTGGCTTCACCCCATGAATTAATGACCTACAGTTACAATGCCCAGCTGGTAGTACCCTCTGGATTTGCAGATTTGACCCGTTATACATTTTCTAGGCAAAGACCACATGTAAAATAATAGCAATTAATGAAAAATCAGGATGCACGTGCAGCCACCGCCCGCAGGGGGGCGCACTAGCGCGCGTTTATCTCTGAGGGTCCTCACCTGTCTCCCCGGAACGCTCAGTACGTGTCCACCTTTCCTGCTCCGTTAGTCACCACCGAGTCTTGGATGACCGTAGGAGAGAGCGCCTACCGCCATCGCACCAACAAGAGCTAGAGCGTCAGCGTGGCGGAAAAAGGAAGTGCAGCGGCCGCCATGATGTTTAAGGGCGAGTTAGCCATCCTTTGCTTTTACATGATGATGATTTATTACAGTTATAAATTATATATAAAATAATATTTGATTATTAAGGATATTATGAAGGTGTTGTGATCATAGTTATGGTAATACACAGCTGGGGCACACAGTGTAGAGTTAGATGCACATTTTTGGGTAAAGTCTTAGAGACGCCTGAAGAAAGGGGAGACCTCCTGCATCGCCCCAGGTTTATTGGTGGTCCAGTGCCTGCTGCATGTGTGTGATATGCACCCACTATGGTGGACTTAGCACAAACAGTTTAAATGCAGACTACTAAATAGGCTTTCTAGAGCAGTGTTTCCCAACCAGTGTGCCGCCAGCTGTTGTAAAACTACAACTCCCACCATGAAAGGCTGTGCGGGCATGCTGGGAGTTGTAGTTTTGCAACAGCTGGCGGCACACTGGTTGGGAAACACTGTTCTAGAGATACAAACCCCTCTTAACCGCCTCAGCCCCCCTAGCTTAAACCCCCTTAATGACCAGGCCACTTTTTACAATTCCGCACTACACTACTTTCACCGTTTATTGCTCCGTCATACAACTTACCACCCAAATGAATTTTACCTCCTTTTCTTCTCACTAATAGAGCTTTCATTTGGTGGGATTTCATTGCTGCTGACATTTTTACTTTTTTTGCTATTAATCAAAAATGACCAAAATTTTTGCAAAAAAATGACATTTTTCACTTTCTGTTGTAATTTATTTTTTTTTAAACTACATTTCTATATAAATTTTTTGCAAAATGTATTGTTCTACATGTCTTTGATAAAAAAAAATCCAATAAGTGTATATTTATTGGTTTGGGTAAAAGTTATAGCGTTTACAAACTATGGTGCAAAAAAGTGAATTTCGGCATTTTGAAGCAGCTCTGACTTTCTGAGCGCCTGTCCTGTTTCTTCAGGTGCTAGAATGTCAGGATAGTATAAATACCCCCCAAATCACACCATTTTAGAAAGAAGACACCCCAAAGTATTCGCGGAGGGGCTTGGTGAGTTCATGTATCATTTCATTTTTTTTCACAAGTTAGTGGAAAATGACACTTTCTGAGGAAAAAAATAAAAATAATAAAGTTTCCATTTCTGCTAACTTCTGGCAAAAAAAAATAAAATCTCCCACGGACTCACTATGCCCCTCAGCGAATACCTTGGGGTGTCTACTTTCCAAAATGGGGTCATTTGTGGGGTGTGTTTACTGTAAAAGCTAAAGGTACTCGTTGGAATTTAGGTCCCTTTGCGCACCCAGGCTGCAAAAAAGTGGCACACATGTGGTATCGCCGTACTCAGGAGAAGTAGGGCAATGTGTTTTGGGGTGTATTTTTACATATACCCATGTTGGGTGAGAGAAATATCTCTGTAAACTGACAACTTTGTATAAAAAAAATTAAAAAGTTGTCGTTTACAGCGATATTTCTCACACAAAGTATGGGTATATATAAAAATACACCCCAAACCACATTGCCCTACTTCTCCTGAGTACGGGGATACCACATGTGTGGAACTTTTTTGCAGCCTGGGTGCGCAAAGGGGCCCTAAAACCAATGATTACCTTTAGGATTTCACAGGGCATTTTTACGCATTTGGATTCCAGACTTCTTCTCACGCTTTAGGGGCCCCTAAAATGCCAGGACAGTATAAATACCCCACATGTGACCCCATTGTGGAAAGGTATTCCGTGAGGGGTATGGCGAGTTCATGTGAAATTTTATTTTTTGTCACAAGTTAGTGAAATATGAGACTTTGTAAAAAAAAAATAATATATCAATTTCCGCTAACTTGTGCCAAAAAAAAAAAAATTCTGTGAACTTGCCATGCCCCTCACAGAATACCTTGGGGTGTCTTCTTTCCAACATGGGGTCACATGTGGGGTATTTATACTGCCCTGGCATTTGAGGTATCTCGCAATCATTACACGTATGGCCAGCATTAGGAGTTTCTGCGATTCTCCGTATATTGAGCATACGGGTAATGAGATTTTTTTTTTCCGTTCAGCCTCTGGGCTGAAAAAAAAAAAAAATGAACGGCACAGATTTTTTCATTCGCATCGATCATCATGGATGAAAAAATCTCTGCCAAAATCAGTGACTGCGGTGCGGTGGGCGCTAACTACCTAACAAGTAGCTAACTAACTGGCGGTGATAAGGGACCCTTATGCCCCATTCACACATCCGCAATTCTGTTTGCGGAACGGAATTGCGGACCCATTCATTTCTATGTGGACAGACTTTGTCCCGCTCGGATCCGGAATTGCGGATCCGCACTTACGGGTCTGCATTTCCGTTCCGCAAAAATATAGAACATGTCCTATTCTTGTCCGCAATTGCGGACAAGAAAAAGCATTTTCCATATAGTTCTGGCAATGTGCGGATCTGCAAAACACATATGGACATGTGAATAGAGCCTTACAGGGGGGTGATCAGTGACGGGGGTGATCAGGGAGTCTATATGGGGTGATCAGGGGTTAACAAGGGGTCAATAGTGGTTATAAAGTGAGGTGGGGGTGGGGGGGGGGTTAGTGTAGTGTTTGGTGCAACTTTACATTGTTACCTGGTCCTCTGGTGGTCGATCCCAGTAAATGGGACCAGAGGACCAGGTAGCAGCTATATCAGACGCTGTTCACAAAACAGCGTCTGATATACCTGTTTGATGCGATTTATTTTACATCTACAGCCTGCCAGCGATTGATCATCGCTGGCAGGCTGTAGAATCACTGCAGAGCCGCGCTCTGCTGTGAACGCGCACGCGATGACGCACGGATGCGTCCAGGAGGAACAAACTTGCCGCCGCCTGGACGCATCCGTGCGTGAGGCGGTCGGCAAGCGGTTAAATACAGACCTCAGACCGGACCCCTCTAAATACAGACCGCAGACCCCTTTTCAAAACAGACCTCAGACCAGACCTCCTAGATATAGACCCCATATCAGACCCCTTTAAATACAGACCTCAGACCAGACCCCCTTTAAATACACACCCCCCTTAAATACAGACCCTAGACCAGACCCCTCTAAATACAGACCTCAGACCTCCTAAATATAGACCCCAGACCAGACCCCTTTAGATACAGACCTCAGACCAGACCCCTTTAAATACAGACCCCCAGACCAGAGATCCTAAATATAAACCCCAGACCAAATCCCCTATATAGATCCATACCCCATATGAGATTAAACCAATACAGCCACTAGACCTCCTAAATATAGGACCCAGCCCATACTCCATAAACATAGACCCCCTAAAATAATTTCATAACTCAGACCACCTAAATACAGACCCCAGACCAGACCCCCTATATAAATACAGACTCCATTCCTGACCCCCTAAAATAAGTCCATACCCCAGGCCCCCAAAATAAATAGATGAGACTTGACCCCCTAAAATAAATACATACTCCAGAACAGACCCTCTAAATAAATCCATAATCCGGACCATATAAATGCTGACCCCAGAACTGACTGCCTATATACATACCCCAGGCAGACCCCTAAATAAATACTTACCCCAGACCACCTAAATAGAGACCCCAGACCAGACCCCCTAAGTAAATACATGCTCCTGACCGCCCTACATAAGGCCCGTCTATTTTTATCCGGGAACAGTCTGAATTTGCCGGTCCTGTCTCTGTAACGTCACCTTAGTGATTTGGGACTGTTGGCGGCTCTGCAGAAGACGGATTGATCTCTCCTTTTCCAGGAGCCTCCAGGACATTCCCGGACTGGAATAGCACCACCTTCTGGATGATCGCGGCAACTGCAAAGTTGTTGGGGAAAAAAAGGGTGGGTCGGGCGGTTGAAGTGATATTATTAATCTATGTCGATCGAGTGCAGAAAGTGCCGTTGGCATATATTCTGAGTGACCTGATGTTTGGGTTCCAAGTAGGTCATCGTCTCCTCCTCATCATCTATGGCCATTAATGGTCCTTTAAGGCCCCTTTCACACGGGCGAGTTTTCCACGCGGGTGCAATGCGTGAGGAGGACGCATTGCACCCGCACTGAATCCTGACCCATTCAGTTCTATGGGGCTGTGCACATGAGCGGTGATTTTCACGCATCACTTTTGCGTTGCGTGAAAATCGCAGCATGTTCTATATTCTGCGATTTTCACGCAACGCAGGCCCCATAGAAGTGAATGGGGATGCGGGAAAATCGCAAGCATCCGCAATCATGTGCGGATGCGTTGCATTTTCCCGCATGGTTGCTAGGATACGATCGGGATGGGGACCCGATCGTTATTATTTTCCTTTATAACATAGTTATAAGGAAAATAACGCATTCTAATTACAGAATGCAATGCTCCGGCTTGAAAGGGTTAAAATAATAAAGAGTTAACTCACCTTCTCCCATTGCATGAGCTCAGAACGTCGTCTCTCTTGATAGTTTGGCTGCTTGAGGACCTGTGGTGACGTCACAGGGTCACATGGTCCAATCATAGAAGCATTTGAGTGACCATGTGACCCATGTGATCCTATGACATCACGGCAGGTCCTTCATCGAACATCTGTTGTTCGATGAAGGACCTGCCGTGATGTCACAGGATCACATGGGTCACATGGTCCACTCAAATGCTTCTATGATTGGACCATGTGACCCTGTGACGCCACCACAGGTCCTCAAGCAGCCAAACTATCAAGAGAGACGACGCTCTGGGGCTCTGCGCGCATAATGGGAGAAGGTAAGTTAACTCTTTATTATTTTTAACCCTTTCAAGCCCGGGGAACATTGCATTCTGTAATTAGAATGCGATTATTTTCCCTTATAACTATGTTATAAAGGAAAATAATTACACATACAGAATACTCATCCCGAAACCAGACTTCAGTGATGAAGTCTGACTTCGGGTCTGGGTACCAAGCATGCGGATTTTTTCACGCGCGTGCTCAACGCACTACAAACGTTAGCACACGCGCGGAAAAATCGCGGCGATTCCCGCAACGCACCCGCATCTTATCCGGGCGTCAAACATGACGCCCGTGTGCAAGAGGCCTTATACTTATTTCAAGTGCAGGCTGAACTCTGGTTGCTGTTACATCCACGGGGGCAGGTGCCATGTTTGAACAAAAAAAAACACCATCCCGGGTACTGGTGGCGCAGAAAACCAGTGGAGGAACCATTGGCAGGTTACCCTGACAAGCTGTGACCTACTAAAGAGCAGGGGTGGAGCAGGGAAGCCATAGGAGGCTCACGAAGAGAGGGCTATGCTGGGTGCTGTAGAGGTGTGGGGTTGAAGCAGGAGGGACTGCAGGCACAGCAAGCAGTGTTACTATAGCCTCATATATACTCATCTTCTACCAGTCAGCAATAGAAGATTCTGTAAGTGGGGGCTGCACTGCAGAGGTGCTGCTGGATGGACCTTCCCTCATCAGCGGCCACAGGTACCACCAGGGGCTAAGCACCCTTAGTAAAGAGGCTTTTCACCCCACTGGGGGAGGGGGGCTGATCTGCATTCTGTATTATGGGGGGTGTATATATACAATGGGGTTCTAAGGTTTGTAACAATGGGGTCTGGTATAGGGTCTGTACAGGCCTTCTCAAAAAATTAGCATATTGTGATAAAGTTGATTATTTTCTGTAATGTACTGATAAACATTAGACTTTCATATATTTTACATTCATTACACACAACTGAAGTAGTTCAAGCCTTTTATTGTTTTAACCCCTTAAGGACACAGGGTTTTTTCATTTTTGCGTTTTCGTTTTGCGCTCTATGCCTTCCAAGAGCCATAACTTTTTTATTTTTCCGTTCACATGGCCATATGAGGGCTTATTTTTTGCGGGACAAGTTGTACTTTCCAACGCCATCATTTAATAATGCATACGGTGTAGTGGGAAGCGGGAAAAAAATTCCAAATGGGGTGAAATTGCAAAAAAAAAGCAATTTCACCACAGTTTTACGGGTTTCTAAATTATGACGTTTGATTTGCGATAAAACTGACCATTTAGTTTTATTCTACAGGTCAGTACGAATCCGGCGATACCCAATATGTATAGCTTTTCTTGCGTTTTGATAGTGAAAAAAAATTCAAAAGTGGGACATTTTTTTTTATTTTTTTTTGTCGCCATGTTTTGACCGCTATAACGTATTTGTAAATAAGTGTATGGCGTTGTATGGGGGCTTAATTTTTGCGGGGCGATCTTAACTTTTAGTTGATACCATTATGTGGTGTGTAGGACTTTTTGATCGCTTTTTATTTAATTTTTTTTGAGAAAATGAAGCGTCCAAAAACGGCAAATCGGCCATTTGGGCGCTTTTTTCCGTTTTTCTGTTTACCGTATGGGAAATATATTTTTATACTATGGGCGTTTTCACACATTGCGACACCCATGATGTGTATTTTTTTTATTTTTTTTATTATTTTATTTTAATTTTGGGGAAAGGGGGGTGATTTAAATTTTTAGGTTTTTTTTATTTATTTATTTATTTATTTATTTACACTTTTATATAGATCCCATAGGGACCTATATAAATCAGTTACCTGATTGCTTCTATCATAAACTCCAATACACTTGTATTGGAGTTTATGAGCATTTTACTACTTTCCTATGAAGCCCTATTGGAAACAAGGGCTCCATAGGAAATAGTAAGTGATAGCCTTAAGCTGAATGAAAGGCTTGAGGCTATCCCTTACAGCGCTCCGATTCTCCCGATCACCACTAGGGGGAGCCGGAGCGCTGCCGAAAGTTTTACTTTCGGTTTTAGCGCGTGCAGATGCCGTGATCAGGATTGATCACGGCATCTGCGGGGTTAAATGATCGCGGTCGGCATCAGCTGCGGGGGTCAGCTACAGGAATCAGCCGGACCCCCGCAGCGATGGTGCCCGCAGCGGCCAGGAGCGGGCGCCATCTTCAGGGACTGGACACATGACGTACCCATACGTCATGTGTCCTTAAGGAGTTAATATTGATGATTTTCAGCTCATGAAAACCCCAAATTCCTATCTTAAAAAATGAGCACATCATGAAAAGGTTCTCTAAACGAGCTATTAACCTAATCATCTGAATCAACTAATTAACTCTAAACACCTGCAAAAGATTCCTGAGGCTTTTAAAAACTCCCAGCCTGGTTCATTACTCAAAACCGCAATCATGGGTAAGACTGCCGACCTGACTGCTGTCCAGAAGGCCATCATTGACACCCTCAAGCAAGAGGGTAAGACACAGAAAGAAATTTCTGAATGAATAGGCTGTTCCCAGAGTGCTGTATCAAGGCACCTCAGTGGGAAGTCTGTGGGAAGGAAAAAGTGTGGCAGAAAACGCTGCACAATGAGAAGAGGTGACCGGACCCTGAGGAAGATTGTGTAGAAGGACCGATTCCAGACCTTGAGGGACCTGCGGAAGCAGTGGACTGAGTCTGGAATAGAAACATCCAGAGCCACCGTGTACAGGCGTGTGCAGGAAATGAGCTACAAGAGCCGCATTCCCCAGGTCAAGCCACTTTTGAACCAGAAACAGCGGCAGAAGCGCCTGACCTGGGCTACAGAGAAGCAGCACTGGACTGTTGCTCAGTGGTCCAAAGTACTTTTTTCGGATGAAAGCAAATTTTGCATGTCATTCGGAAATCAAGGTGCCAGAGTCTGGAGGAAGACTGGGAGAGGGAAATGCCAAAATGCCTGAAGTCCAGTGTCAAGTACCCACAGTCAGTGATGGTCTGGGGTGCCATGTCAGCTGCTGGTGTTGGTCCACTGTGTTTTATCAAGGGCAGGGTCAATGCAGCTAGCTATCAGGAGATTTTGGAACACTTTATGCTTCCATCTGCTGAAAAGCTTTATGGAGATGAAGATTTCATTTTTCAGCACGACCTGGCACCTGCTCACAGTGCCAAAACCACCGGTAAATGGTTTACGGACCATGGTGTTACTGTGCTCAATTGGACTGCCAACTCTCCGGACCTGAACCCCATAGAGAATCTGTGGGATATTGGGAAGAGAAAGTCGAGAGACACAAGACCCAACACTCTGGATGAGCTTAAGGCCGCTATCGAAGCATCCTGGGCCTCCATAACACCTCAGCAGTGCCACAGGCTGATTGCCTCCATGCCACGCCGCATTGAAGCAGTCATTTCTGCAAAAGGATTCCCGACCAAGTATTGAGTGCATAACTGAACATAATTATTTGAAGGTTGACTTTTTTTGTATTAAAAACACTTTTTTTTTTTAATTGGTCGGATGAAATATGCTAATTTTTTGAGATAGGAATTTGGGGTTTTCATGAGCTGTATGCCAAAATCATCAATATTAAAACAATAAAAGGCTTGAACTACTTCAGTTGTGTGTAATGAATCTAAAATATATGAAAGTCTAATGTTTATCAGTACATTACAGAAAATAATGAACTTTATCACAATATGCTAATTGTTTGAGAAGGACCTGTACGTTACCAGATCAAAGGAGAGGCGGAGTTGCAAAGGATAACCAACTCTCAGGGATTCTCTGGTAGTCAGGGACTAATCCAGGGTTTTCTTTCCTTATAATGTAGTGTTCTCTTAGTTCAGTGATGGGCAAAGTGCGGCTCTCCAGCTGTTGCAGAACTACAACTCCCAGCATGCAAAGACTGTCTACAACTTTTAGCCTATAGCAGGGCATGGTGGGAGTTGTAGTTTTGCAACAGCTGGAGAGCCGCACTTTGCCCATCACTGTCTTAGTTCCTTCTTTCTTTTCTTTTTTTTGGGTGTTGGACCTCTCTAATTCAACAGTAATTATCCCCCTTTCTTATCTTATATTACATCCTCCTGGATTATGATCTTCCAGTCAACTGAGGAGGGTGTAACGTATGTTAATGATTCTATGAGATCATATTTACCCATAATGCAATTGTGGAGAATGGTGTCATGATATCCATCTGTCTCCAGATGGCACTGTTGTACAGCATACTAACATCATACTCTTAGGTGATACTCCATATAATGTGACTTCATTTTTCACATGTATCTTTGACCTTTGTAGTCTTAAATCAGAGATAAGGGATTAGTTTACACAGTTTGCAATAACTTTCCGTCAGCCAAATTGGAGTCAGCGCCATCTTCCAAGATTGTTGAATTTATGGGAGTGATAACGGAATACAATGAGCCTTTACTGGACAGCTGGATTTGTATCACTTAGCTGTCCAAATGACTGAGTAATTATGTTTGGATTAATATTATCTTCTCTGAGAGATTTCCATTAGTAGAAAACCAGCTTTTCTATACCTTTAAGATAATATCTTCTCAGTGAGATACACACGGCATAGAATATATATCAATACCTTAATATATGTATATAAAACATTATATATGAATTATCAATATGTTCATACTAAAAAGCTAAATAAAATACACACATATATATATATATATATAATATAATGATTATATGAATAGACACTACACACCAGATGTGTCTTAAAGATATCAATTCTTATCTTGTCATAGCTTCGCCATGAAATAAGGTGCTCGGGCTTAGACATGTCCTCCACAGCAGGATATGTTGACCAATCTCTCAATTTTAACATCAATTTTAGGGCTTAGTAAGACCGCAGTGTGCACCTGTCTTGTCGTTTGTTATCGCCATGAAATAACTATTGTCCCTTTTAGACAGACATGTCTGATGAAGAGTCATTACACTCCCTACAGATAAGCCTACATCTGTGGCAATAACTATACAATGTTCTCTGTATTCAATGACTCTTATGCAAACTGAACTTGGCGTGAACTCATCTTGGCCTGTTCTAGTCATATAACAAAATTTTGGTTCAGTCTGTCTCAAAGACAATGAGCGTCTATTTTAACTATAATATCATCAGGTATCATATCCCCTTTTGAAAATGCCTGACAAATTCCCCCTCATTCCAAAAATGTTCTGTAAAGTGTGACTATATTTGGAATGTTCAAAAGGGCTTTTCATGTCTTCTTCATGGGTCATGGCGCGTAGACCTTGTTTATGGTGTTTCAACCATAATTTATCCAAAGTCTTTTTGAAGAACCTTATCCAACGCACCACTTGGATGGTCAGCAAAAGTTACTTTTTAGTGAACCGATCTCCAGTTCCAATGTTTTGATTGAGATGGAATTGGCAACTGTTACACCTGTGGCAATGACAGCTCCCACTACGCTAAAGATTATAGCAGCTACGATTGCAGAAATAAACCACTTCGGTCTTTGACTCGTAGAAAACTGCTCTCTGGTCAAGGTATTTCTAGCTTGCTCCAGGATCTGCGTAATCCGTTCTTGGGAATATCTGATGTGCGTCTGGTACCAGGCTTGGATCTCCGGTGACAGGATCTCGGACATGTTGAATTGTCTTTCAACGAAGTCGCGTGGATCTAGGCTGATGTAAATCTTCTGGGATAGAATCCTCTTGTTCGTTAGTATGAACCCCGCGGTGTCCTGCAGCATGATTCCCTACGAAGGACCTGGCACAGCAATCGGCTCGACGTGGAGCTCCTTCCCCAAGATCAGGATGACATAGATGATGCCAATCATCTTAGTTGGCATCTTGCACCTATAAAATATCGTATGACACATTTGAGTACATACATCTTTCACTTTTTATCCTGCAAGAAAAGAGTTAATGCTACCATTTAGCTTTGATTGGCATAGGTTCTTTTCTTGAACAGAACAAGTTCTGGTTTCAGAGGTGAGACACGAGATGTTTAGTTACAAAGGAAACACATGTGAGGGTGGGTTAGTATACTTGTACGCTCATACGATACCAATCCTTGTTTCTGTCTTTAGCTGGAACCACAAAATCTCTTCACCTCTCCTCATCCGACTCCTCCTATCTCTCAAAGTCGTGAGCTAGGATGACAAACACGTAGTTGGTTAATGTGCACCCATTTTTCTACAACTTCATCCCCCATAGGGATTTTTATCTTGTAGACCACTGGTGATAACTTGTCAATGATGACACAAGGTCCTTTCCAGGAAGGTAAGAATTTTCTTTCCTTCACTTTATCCAGAGCGAAGTTATAGAGATAAACCTGATCGGAAAATACTCCTTCTGAGTAGTTTTCAGATAGTAGTACGTTTTAGCACTCACTGCGGCTTTCTCTATATTCTTCTGGGCAAACTCAAAAGCATGCTGAAGGTGCTTGTGTAAATTTCCACATATTGATGTGATGTTGTAGCATTTATCAAATTATGATCTGTTGTCCGGTATAGTAAATGATGGGGTAACACCATCTTCCTTCCTGTGATCATCTCGAAGGGAGAAAGTTTGGTTGCTGTGCTTGGGGTGGCCCTAATGGCCATGAGAACCAACGGCAACTTGACATCCCAGTCATTACCAGATTCATTGACTTCTTTAGAATACTCACAATGGACTGGTTGTCTACTCCACCACTAGAGGCTGGCCGAT
The DNA here is from genome assembly GCA_033119425.1 of Bufotes viridis. Taxonomy (NCBI): domain Eukaryota; kingdom Metazoa; phylum Chordata; class Amphibia; order Anura; family Bufonidae; genus Bufotes; species Bufotes viridis. The sequence goes on along the minus strand of CM065591.1, from coordinate 15,822,775 downwards.
AAGCCATATGTAGCTTCCTTTTCACCCCCAGTATTTCCCACATCTTTGTCATCACCTCACTAGTGAAATGACTTCCACGATCGGACTCGATGCGTTGGGGAAGACCAAACCTGGATAATATATGGTTAATGAGCAGAGATGCACACACGCTTGAACTGTATGTTTTGCATGGCAAAACATTCCACCCATTTTGTGAACAAACAAATTAGGGTTAACATGTATCGGTTGCCTTTTGATGATGTGGTTACTGGTCCAATTAAATCAATTTGGATGTCTGACCATGGCATGGACAGCCCCCTTTTCATCAGCGGTGCCTGATGAGTGGGTTCTTGTGGCTGGAATTGAGGGCACATTAGACATCCTTGACAATATGTTTGCATGTCTTGTAACATATGTGGCCAGTAAGCGTAGTCCCGTAGTAACTCGTATGTTAGTTTCTCACCTCGATGACCAGCTGTTGGGGCATCATGGGCATGTTGTAGCATCAGACCTCGATACGCTGCGGATACTACCCATTGCGTGGTACCGTTCTTCGAGGTCCTTATCAGCAATCCATCCTGTAATGAGAATTGGGATTTACCCTTCATCAGAATTCGTAACACCTCCTTACCCACACAGTCTTCCGTAGTTATGGGACAATTCTGTGGCTCCTCAGTGTGTTTGTAAAATAGACCAATAACTGGATCCTCCTTTTGGCTTGCAATGAGATCCTCACTAGGGGAATCTTGATTCCATTGCGCCACATTGGCTTCAGTTCCCTTTTGGGCCTGTCTCCTTGTCGTTGCATCCATGAGGTCATCAACGTCAAAGACTTCTCCGTCAATGGCTGCTTGCTTGGCGAGGGAATCGGCTAGATCATTACCCGCTTTATCCATGCCTGGATATTTTGAATGACCTCTTACCTTCTTCCAATAAATGGTAAGACTGTGAGTGGTAGCCATCTCATCAATTTTACAAAACATTTTACCGTGTCTGACTGGCTTGTTGTTGCTTCTCATCATGCTAGATCTTTTCTATTTGGGGAAATACTCCATAAAGCTGTTACGAATATAATCAGAATCTGTGATTATGACAAACTGTTTAATACCATATTCGATAGCCATTTGTACGGCTCTGTACACAGCGGTAAGTTCTGCGACCTGGCTACTTTTTGAACCAATTATGTCCTTGCTCCTGAGGAAGGGGGATTGTACTTAACCTCTGAAACGCGCGGAGCTCTTTTATCCCAATAAAGACCACCTGATTGATGACAAATGCCCCCGGTTCATTATTTGGGACCATCCGGTGGATTTACTATCTAAAAATGATATCATTGGACTGTTGCTTTCCAAATGTGAAGGCCAGCTTGTACTGATCCCTCTCGTCCATCTTGATCGTCCAATATCCTTGTGCACAGTCAAGGGCGGTGAATATTTTGGATCCTTGTATTTGTGCCAAAAATTGGTCAATATATGGCACGGGCCATCTGGACATATAAACACGTTTGTTCAACTGCCTTAGGTCCGAGCAAAGACGAAATTGACCATTGGGTTTGAGGACTCCAAGTATCGGATGATTGAAGGAACTGTGTACTGGACGGATGATACCTCTCTTCTCCAAGTTTTTGCCGATTTCTGATAGTGACTCGTAAGCCGCCAGCGGAAGTCGGTACTGTTTGACAAAAACAGGGGGTGCATTGGTATCTGTCTGGATTCTTGCAACATGTAGGTCAGTTTCCCCATAGTCATAAGAATCCTTGGCAAACATGTCCTGGAACTCTATGAAGAGCTCTTTTAGCTGTTGATGCTTCGACTCATCGGAGCATGCGTCAGCTATGGAGACTTGTTCTTCCACCCGCTCCTGAAATTCTGGAAAGATTTCAGGCTGACTTAACTCGTAAGTTTCTTTAAGCTCACTAATTAAATCGTTTTGGGTGTAGCGTACCTTATCCTTTCCTTATTGGCATGACTTGTACTCCTTTTCATCGAACCAATGATGACTCTTCGATGTGGCATGTCCCTTCTTCGGAGCTGAAAGGATAAACAGAGTGGATATTGAATAACCCCTCAGGTGTTAAGGAAAAATGTTGTTCCACTACCTGTTCTTCTGTTAGGTACTCCTCAGGAACAAGTCCAATGACATCATTTTGGAATCCAAAAGTGTAGTATTCTGAATCCATAGCCAAACCAATTACGGTATCTTTTTGCAAAGATATACTATGGGGAGCCATGTTATGGACTACTATCTGTAATGGATCCTGATGGATATTTATCATGGGAGTGGGCTTTACCGTCAGGCCGAGTTGCTGCATCCGGTTGGATAGACAGATCAACGCATCTGCATTCTTCAGCTTTTGCCCCTTCTTTACTTTAATGGGGAGAAGGAATGGTTTTCACCCTTCAGGAATTTCAACCTCTTCAGCAACCATGATACTCATGGCATAGGGCATCTGTTGTCCCCATCTCAAGGCTTGCTCTACATCCTGGATCTGGGTTTCCTGGTAATCTGGACCATAAGGTATTATTCAGCATGTCAATCTGCACAGAAAATCGGTGCAGAAGGTCATTACCTATATACATTCGGTACCGTGGTTCATTTATCACGATGAAAACATGTTCCGTAGTTTTACTTCCTATGGAAATCAACAAAAGACGTCTTGCAACCACATTATGACTCTGGGAATCTCCATCCAGGTCATGAACCCATTGGTCCTATGGTGAGGAACTTTTAATCATTTTAGGATTGGTGATCTGTCTTAGGAGTCCAAGGCTTATGTAACTCGCTTCGTATTTCAGATCCAACTTGGCATGTTTCACCCGGGCTATATTGTTTACCTGTACAGGAATCAATAAACTGTCATTGACCTTTTCAATCCTTACCATCGATTGAACGTGCTTGGTCAGGTCCGCGACTTCGTGATTTCCCCCTTCAAGAGAAATAGTTAATACATCATCATCCAGGGTTATCTTTCGATTCTGTCCCTTTGGATGGTAATGATATGAGCGGCACCATTGACAGCTTCCTCGGGTTTACCATTCTTCAGGATCGTGACATCCGGTATTTGATTGTTCCTGAAATGAACTTCAATAGAGTTAGGCCTCTCTTCAATCACATGACAACTACGTTGTGCTTGTGCATTGCAGGAATATTCATAGGCAATGGGTGCCTTCACCTGAGTCCATACTGCTTCGTTAATAAAGTCGACTATGGAACTCAGTCTTTTTAATAAATCAATTCCTATGATCAGCCGATCATATGGAAGTTCCACAATCAATGTGGGGTGTTTAATTGTCTTCTTGCCAATTCTAAATGTCAACCATGATGTGGCTTTTACCTGCAAAGCATCTCCACCTACACTTATCAAAGAGCCATCAAATGATTTTAATCTCGGCTTCTTTGTTGTCAAATCCAGAACCTGTTAGAAATAACTGAAAGATAAGATAGTTAACTTGTGATCCCGTGTCGAGTAAACCTTTGATTGGGCCGATAAGTTCATTTTGGAGATATGAATGCACAAAATATCTGCCATCAACCTGAAATGAATCACACAGGAAGTTAAGGTGTTTACTCATTTCATGCTTTCTGCGAGCGTGACCTCTCTGCAGCTTCGTGACTTCTGCATTCCTGTGTCTCACAGGAGAAGTTGGAGCAGCAGCGTCAGCCCCCACCCTTGGGGAAAACTGTATTACATTGCAGTTCACAGCTGGCTCACGACTGGAAGCTGAAACTATCGGATCACTTGTTTTAGGTGACACCTGATTGCAGGATAGATAGATAACATATAAGACACCTCCTCGCTGGCCCCAATTTCAGGGTCAGGGGTACTGCAAGGAGAAATGGTATTAGTGATCACATCAGATTCTTTCACAGCCATCTTAATAGCCTTGCAGTGGCCTGGGTTCTGACCCGGCCCAATCTGCTTTATGATGTTGAGCTGAGAGACCTGAAATTGCCCCTAAAAAGGTTCAGGCTGTTTTCCTGGGGATACCTGGGACAACTTTCTTATAATGTCACTCAGCTGGGCCACTTGTTCTTCCAATTGATCAAACCTGTTTGGTTTGCGCATATTTTGATTTTGTGGGGCCTTGGTTATTGGTGGGTGACCTACTCCTAGGTGAATTTGAGGTTTCCTGCCTATTTTCCCTCTGTTGTCTGGGCCTGTTATTCCAGCGCCTGTAACCCTGGGAATCCCTGTTGTAATAGGGCCTATATCCCTGAGGACCCTTATTGTAATAGGGCCTATATCCCTGAGGACCCTTATTGTAAAAGGGATGGTAGTTAGACCTCCCAGCACCAGAATTATCCCCCTCTGACCCGTTGAGATTTTGGGGCTTGGTTTGCTTGGGGCCTAACTGTTGTCGCTGGGTTTGTTGGACAGGTCCTGTGGACTGAGGGTACTTACGTGGCGGTGTTTCAAATCCCAAGCTAAGGTTTACCTTAGCTTCAGCTATATTCTGCTCTGGGGACTTTCTAAATCTTCTCTCACCTGGATTCTGGCACTCACTGATATTATACAGCGTGGTGGCAGCCGTCACTAAACTGTCCAAGGGAGCTAAGTTTGATCTGGGTTGGCATAGCATCATAAGATAACTGCTTAAACTCTTCAGATTCCCAGTTTGGGGACCTATATGCTAATCCAAAGGCATTTTTAAGGACAGAAGCGGGGACTTTTTGTTTGGGCCTACATGTAAGCTTATTTATGTCCCGTTTTGCAGCATTAAAGGTTCGGTATGGTCCGAATTCCAGTTTAATCTCATGCAGAACACTTAGGGTACCTTCACACTTGCGTTTTTGTTTTCCGGCATAGAGTTCCGTCGTCGGGGCTCTATGCCGAAAAGAAATGCTTCAGGTAAGATAATACAACCGCATGCATCCGTTTGAACGGATCCACTTGTATTAACTTTAACTATTTTTTAACATTGTCAAAACGGATCAGTTTTTAACTCGATTGAAAGTCAATGGAGGACGGATCTGTTTTCTTTTGTGAAAGAATGTGCCAGAGAAAACGGAACCGTCCCCATTGACTTACATTGGGGGTCATGACAGATCCGTTTTGCTCCGCATCCCAGGACAGAAAGAAAACCGCAGCATGCTGCGGTATTTTCTCCGTCCAAAAAAACGTTCACATACTGAATTGAAAACATCCTGATGCATCCTGAATGGATTTCTCTCCACTCAGAATGCATGGGGATAATCCTGATCAGGATTCTTCCGGCACAGAGCCCCGACGACAGAACTCTATGCCGGAAAACAAAAACGCCAGTGTGAAGGCACCCTTAGCCAATCGTGTATTCCTCTCTCCCTAAAGGAGGTAAAGTAATGACGATATGGAGTCATATACGCGCTTTTCCACATCACTTTCAGACTCACATGCTCTTTCATGAGACACATTTGGCGATATATATGATCAATTTAGGGTATATGGTAGTATGATATAACTTATAAATTCTTCTAACTTGGTATTGGCTATGGAATATCATACGTGTCATTTAGTGATGTGCGCTTCCACTAAACGGTAATAATATTACTGTGGCCACTTAACACTAAGTCAGTGTTTCCCAACCAGTGTGCCTCCAGATGTTGCAAAACTACAACTCCCAGCATGCCCGGGCAGCCTTTTGCTGTGCGGGCATGCTGGGAGTTGTAGTTTTGCAACAGCTGGAGGCACACTGGTTGGGAAACACTGCACTAAGTATCCACACAAGATGGGGATCTGAACTATATACCAAGCGGAATAATTTATAAATACTACACAAACAAAAATATATATGTTACCAGATCAAAGGAGAGGCGGAGTTGCAAAGGATGACCAGCTCTCAGGGATTCTCTGGTAGTCAGGGACTAATCCAGGGTTTTCTTTCCTTGTAATGTAGTGGTTCCTATGTGTTCTCTTAGTTCCTTTTTTTCTCCCTTCCTCCTTTCTTTTCTTGTCTTGCTCTAGGGTAATTATACCCCTCTTATCTTACGTTACATCCTCCTGGATTATGATCTTCCAATCAACTGAGGAGGGTGTAACGTATGTTAATGACTCTATGAGATCATATTTACCCATAATGCAATTGTGGAGAATGGTGTCATGATATCCATCTGTCTCCAGATGGCACTGTTGTACAGCATACTAACATCATACTCTTAAATGATACTCCATATAACGTGACTTCATTTTTCACATGTACCTTTGACCTTTGTAGCCTTAAATCAGATATAAGGGATTAGTTTAGACAGTTTGCAATAACTTTCCCCCAGTCAAATTGGAGCCAGCGCCATCTTCCCAGATTGTTGAATTTATGGGAGTGATAACGGAATACAATGAGCCTTTACTGGACAGCTGGATTTGTATCACTTAGTTGTCCAAACGACTGAGTAATTACGTTTGGAATAATATTATCTTCTCTGAGAGATTTCCATTAGTAGAAAACCAGCTTTTCTATACCTTTAAGATTATATCTTCTCAGTGAGATACACACGGCAAAGAATATATATCAATACCTTAATATATGTATATAAAACATTATATATATGAATTATCAATATGTTCATACTAAAAAGCCAAATAAAATACACACATGAATATATATAATATAATGATTATATGAATAGACACTACACACCAGATGTGTCTTAAGGATATAAATTCTTATCTTGTCATAGCTTCGCCATGAACTAACCATTGTTCCTTTCAGACAGACATGTCTGAAGAAGAGTCATTACACTCCCTACAGATAAGCCCACATCTGTGGCAATAACTGTTAAAATACAATGTTCTCTGTATTCGGTGACTCTTATGCAAACTGAACTTGGCGTAAACTCATCTTGGCCTGTTCCAGTCATATAGCAAAACTTTGATTCAGTCTGTCTCAAATACAATGAACGTCCATTTTGACTATAATATCATCAGGTATCATATACACTTATGAAAATGCCTGACAAGTGTGAGGTCTGTAAATGGGTTATGGTCCGGTGTGAGGCCTGTAAACAGTACGGTATGGTCGGGGTCTAGTGTGAGGTCTGTAAACATTAAGGGATGTTCTGGGGTCTGTATACAGGGAGTCCGGCGTGAGGTCTGTAAATGGGGGTTATGGTCTGGGATCTGGTGTGAGGCCTGTAGACAGTGGGTGAAGGTCCTGGGTCTGTATAAGGGCTCATGCACACAAATGCTTGTGCCCCATGCCTGTATTGCGGCCGTGTTCTCCCTGAATCATGGATCCTGACCCATTGACTTGAATTGGTCCACAGTCTGCAAGATGTGAAGCAGAGGCATGGATCAGATGCCCACAGAAGCACAAACGAATCTCTTCTGTGGGTTTTTAGTCCGTGACTCCGCACCACAAAAAAAATGGAACATGTCCTATTTTTTGTGGTGCAGACCGTCTCCTGCCGGTCACGTCTGCATCCGCAAATGAATGGTGTCTGTGCATTGGAGACCGAAATTTGTGGTCCACAGCACGGACGCAGGGCACGCACGCACGCATGCATGAGCCCTAAAGGAGATTCTGGACTGGGGTGTGTAAAACAGGGCTGTGATCTGTATAAAGGGGGACTCCCCTGGCATCTGTATATAGAAGGTGCACCCCGGGGTCCTATATAGAGGGTCTGGTCTGGGGTATATATATTTAGGAAGGCAGTTGTGTGTGGGCTGTATCAATTTCGGAACCTATTGAAGGGGGAGGTGCTGTTATTTCATTGGCGTCAGCTGGGGAATGTTCACGATAAATGGGCTGGGCATAGGCAGTAAGCGGTATTATAGGGGCACTCGGTTGCAACTGCCGCAATCTCTGCACTTTGATGGCGTGGCATGATGGCGTTTAGAGTGCCTGGTCCTGTCATTCAAAGTGCAGAGGATGCGGCAGCTGCAGAGAGAGCAGAACCTTTAGGTGTAATGGTAACGCCCCCGTTGCTCCTAGAGGCTCATTTGCATATATTAAAACATCATTTTTCTCAGCAATGCGGGCACATATGAACATGGGACCAACACAGATGCCTTCAGCTGCCAAGTACACAAGTAACAGCTCAGTCAGTGTATAAATACTCTGACAGACGCTCCTTATGATTAGTGTTAGGACCCAAGACAACGTGGATCGGCACATAAATCACGGGAAAACCTCATACTTTCATCTCTCCTCTGCACTGCAGCTATCGTTTGTCACAGAAAACCGAGTCTCCATTCTTTAATGTAAGAGCTGCATTTTGTAGATTGTCCACTAGGAGTCACTGCTTCATTAAAGGGGTATTCTCATCTCAGACATTGGTGGCATATCACAAAAAAAAACGCCACCGATGCCAGATTGGTGCAGGTCCCACCTCTGGGACCCGCTTTTATTTCCAGAATGGGCCCCCAAAAGTGCAAGCGCGGCCACCCTCCATTCACTTCTCTGCGATTTTAGAAAATAGCCGAGCGCTGCCTTGGAAATTTCCGGCAGTCCCGTAGAAGTGACTGAGAAGATTTGTATTATGATCAGTAGGTGTCGCTGTTTTATGGAAGTTTGTGGTTTCTGGTGTTTGTTCTGTTGTATTCTCACCACTAGGGGTCACTGTCCCCTAACCCTTGTGGTTTTAGCATCTGCACTTTTGTATTTTGACCAGTAGGTGTCACTGTCTTATGGAAGTTTGTGGTTTTTGGCTTCTACATTTGTGAACAAGTTATATCACAGGTATAAATGCAAAATCTGTGCCCATACACACCTACCATGACATTCAACTCCTTAGGGTACTTGGATTCCGTTTGTGAGATCCGTTTCAGGGCTCTCACAAACGGTCCAAAACGGATCAGATAAGCCCCAATGCATTCTGAATGGATAAGGATCCGTTCAGAATGCATCAGTTAGGCTCCGTTCCGCCTCTATTCCGTTTTGGAGGCGGACACCAAAACGCAGCATGCAGCATTTTGGTGTCCATTTGAAGAGGCGGAGCCTAACTGATCCGTTTTTTTTTTGCAATGTAAGTCAATGGGGACGGATCCGTTGTCAATGACACAATATGGTGCAACTGAAAACGGATTCGTTCCCCATTGACTTTCAATGTAATTCAAAACGGATCCGTCATTTTTCTTTAAAGCTAATGCAAACGGATCCGTTCTGAACGGATACAAACGTTTGCATTATAGGTGCGGATCCGTCTGTGCAAATAAACAGACGGATCCACACCAACGCTAGTGTGAAAGTACCCTTAGATGTCTTAGTCTAAATGGTTTCAGAGAGGTCACCCATTAGCACCCCAGGGGATGCAGAGCAGCCACAGGTCTAATAAATGGTATAAAGTTTTATTTAAAAAAATCTAACATAGCAAACACCATAAAATAAAAATAAAAAGTGATCAAAAAGTCTTCTATACCCAAAATGGTGTCAATGAAAATCACAATTCATCCATCTAAAAGTCCTTTTTCTGCCGGGGAGGAGACTGGAAGACAGCCCTATGCCTCGCCTGTATTCCTCCAGTAAAGAAGCTCCCTGGTTACTGCAGACCCTGATTCTCCGGACTTATTTCCCATTACGGTGCACCACGCCTTACCATCCCTTCCGGAGAGCAGCAACACGTGACCATCAGGGGACTCGGTGTAGCATTGGGGCCACCTTAAACCCGGCCACTGCACATGCATGATCGTCACTCAGGGACACAGAGACCCCCATTCTCATCATAGTCGGACCCCCACCAATCACAGACATATCAACTGTCCTGGACATCGGTGATGAATTCATATGGCGGGAAATACTTTCAATAACCAGACGATTTTCAGGCCATAAAGGCGTAAACAAGGGTCAGAATGATGAAAAAGCAGGTCCCACTCCCCTCAGCGATCCCCCTACTCCTAATCAAACACTTCCTGACTCTCCAGTCATATAATTTACTGAACATCAACTGCTAGTATCTCTGTATACTTCATCCACGACGTGTGCAGCAAGCCCCTGAGGAGCCAGTGCAGAGGATGAGAGTGGTAGTGGCCCTGATGAGATGTGTCATGGTGTTCATCTGGCCGTCGCTCCCTGGGGTTCGGAGAAGTGAAAAGGTGGTGTGAAAGAATCTGACAGCAACAAAGGTTTTTCTTGACTGAGTGCAAAGGATGAATGACATCCGGCTGTAGTCTGTACAAGGTGTAATGTCTCTGTGCCCAGATGATGAGGTATGGTGGCAGGCAAAATGGCAGCCAGTAGCCCTCTGGAGTAGTCTCTCTCCTAATTTCCCATAGCTAATACTCTTCTGACTATAGGTGTCCAATTGTGAAATGCAGGCTTTAAATTGTGACTGTCCTGAAATTTAGGTATTGGTGTCTTAACTTGTTATCCCTCACCTTGCAGCAGAGTCTGTATAGCTGTAGTTCTGGTCACTCTGCTGTCATTGCATGCTGTATCTTGCAGTTCATCTGGTGGTCTGGGACCCTACTATCTCCCTGAAGTAGTGGTCCCCAGAGATGAGCTGATTTCGTAGCCCTAGGGCCCTGGAATGGGAACAGATGTTGGTGCTTCCTCACTCCAGGTTTGCTCAGCTAACTTTGGAACTCTCTAGAACTCCCTCTGCTGGCAGGAAGTAGGACCTGCGCACTCCCAGCAAGAGGGAAAGCATGGAATGGTAAGTTCCCTTCTTAATACCAACCATACCTCATCATTCCTGGAGCATACGGCATATACTTAAAGGGAGTCTGTCACCTCCATATATACAGCGCTTACATTGTCCGATCACACACCTATACATAAATGTCATGGTACCTTTCTTTACACTTGAAGAAGCTAGAAAAACGACATTTAATTCATATGCAAATGAGCACTCGTAAGTGCCCAGGGGTGGCGTTCACTGCCCCAGCCTCTGCTTTTGCCCCCCTCCTATTCCCTTGAGTCATCCTTTGGTCCGGCCGAGATCCCACGCCTGCACACTGCCTCGCCGGCGCATGCGCACTAGTTGAAGCATAGCCGGCAAGGCAGTGCGCAGGCGCGGGATCTCTGTCGGAACGAAGGATGACACAAGGGAATAGGAGGGAGGCTGATGCTTGATAATGACTGCAAGGAGCAGTTGAAACGTTGCAATGGGAAAATAAAGTGGGTTCTTTATTTGCACTTAATATTGGAGTGCGTCCTCGTCTTTGAAGGTATATATTCATATATATATATATATATATATACTACAGAGGACAGAATACTTTATATGTACTACAGAGTACACTATACTGTATATATATATATATATATATATATATTGTGACACAGTGAGAGGTTTGGTGGTAAAAAACAGGTATTTTCCTCTCAGCCTGTGCTGCTGGGTTGATTGCAGCCAGGTGAGGGCAAATACTGGACCGGATTTTAGGTGCCGGTCCGTGTTTTTTTTTGGGTTAATGCCTAGGTGCCTTTAACCACTTCAGCCCCCCTAGCTTAAACCCCCTTAATGACCAGGCCACTTTTTACAATTCCGCACTACACTACTTTCACCGTTTATTGCTCCGTCATGCAACTTACCACCCAAATATATTTTACCTCCTTTTCTTCTTACTAATAGAGCTTTCATTTGGTGGTATTTCATTGCTGCTGACATTTTTACTTTTTTTGCTATTAATCAAAAATTACCGAAATTTTTGCAAAAAAAGGACATTTTTCACTTTCTGTTGTAAAATTTTTTAAAAAAAACTCCATTTCTATATAAATTTTTCTCTAAATTTATTGTTCTACATGTCTTTGATAAAAAAAAATCCAATAAGTGTATATTTATTGGTTTGGGTAAAAGTTATAGCGTTTACAAACTATGGTGCAAAAAAGTGAATTTCGGCATTTTGAAGCAGCTCTGACTTTCTGAGCGCCTGTCATGTTTCTTCAGATGCTAGAATGTCAGGAAAGTATAAATACCCCCCAAATCACACCATTTTAGAAAGAAGACACCCCAAAGTATTCGCGGAGGGGCTTGGTGAGTTCATGTATCATTTCATTTTTTCACAAGTTAGCGGAAAATGACACTTTCTGAGAAAAAAAAAAAAAGTTTCAATTTCTGATAACTTCTGGCAAAAAAAAATAAATCTCAGACGGACTCACTATGCCCCTCAGTGAATACCTTGGGGTGTCTACTTTCCAAAATGGGGTCATTTGTGGGGTGTGTTTACTGCCCTGGCATTTTGGGCGGGGCTAAATTGTGAGCCGCCATGTAAAACCTAAAGGTACTCGTTGGAATTTGGGCCCTTTCGCACCCAGGCTGCAAAAAGTGTCACTCATGTGGTATCGCCGTACTCAGGAGAAGTAGGGCAATGTGTTTTGGGGTGTATTTTTACATACACCCATGTTGGAATGAGAGAAATATCTCTGTAAATTGTCAACTTTGTATAAAAATTTTTAAAAGTTGTCGTTTACAGAGATATTTTTCACACAAAGTATGGGTATATATAAAAATACACCCCAAACACATTGCCCTACTTCTCCTGAGTACGGCGATACCATGTGTGCCACTTTTTTGCAGCTTAAGTGCAAAGGGGCCCTAAAACCAATGAGTACCTTTAGGATTTCACAGGGCATTTTTACGCATTTGGATTCCAGACTTCTTCTCACGCTTTAGGGGCCCCTAAAATGCCAGGGCAGTATAAATACCCCACATGTGACCCCATTTTGGAAAGAAGACACCCCAAGGTAATCCGTGAGGGGCATGGCGAGTTCATAGAAGATTTTTTTGGCACAAGTTAGTGGAAATTGATTTTTATTGTTTTTCTCACAAAGTCTCCCTTTCCGCTAACTTTTGACAAAAAGTTTAATTTTCATGGACTCATTATGCCCCTCAGCGAATACCTTGAGGTTTCTTCTTTCCAAAATGGGGTCACATGTGGGGTATTTATACTGCCCTGGCATTTTAGGGGCCCTAAAGCGTGAGAAAAATGCGTAAAAATGCCCTCCTAAAGGTACTCATTGGTTTTAGGGCCCTTGCGCATCTTGGCTGCAAAAAGTGTCACTCATGTGGTATCGCCGTACTCAGGAGAAGTAGGGCAATGTGTTTTAGGGTGTATTTTACATATACCCATGCTGGGTGAGAGAAATATCTCTGTAAATTGACAACTTTGAATAAAAAAAATTAAAAAGTTGTCGTTTACAGCGATATTTCTCACACACAGTATGGGTATATGTAAAAATACACCCCAAAACACATTGCCCTACTTCTCCTGAGTACGGCGATACCACATGAGTGACACTTTTTTGCAGCCAAGATGCGCAAAGGGGCCCTAAAACCAATGAGTACCTTTAGGATTTCACAGGACATTTTTACGCATTTGGATTCTCACGCTTTAGGACCCCTAAAATGCCAGGTGAGTATAAATACCCCACATGTGACCCCATTGTGGAAAGAAGACGGCCCAAGGTATTCCGTGAGGGGCATGGCGAGTTTACAGAAAAAAAAAATTTGGCACAAGTTAGCGGAAATGGTATTTTTTTTTTTTTTTTTTTTTTTTTTACAGTCTCACATTCCACTAACTTGTGACAAAAAATAAAATTTTGCATGTACTCACCATACCCCTCAGCAAATACCTTGTGTGGTAATTGGTGCACTTTGATATTTTTTCTCTGGTGGTCCCAAGCAAAGGGACCACCAGAGAAGCGGGCAGCAAGCAGATCAGACGCTGTTCACAGAACAACGTCTGATCTGCGATTTTTTCTGCCATATACAGCCTGCCAGCGCACGATCGGCGCTGGCAGGCTGTAGTATAACTACATGCGAGCGCGCCGATGGCACGCATTGCGCATGTGCGGGCGCGTCCTCGCGTCATCTCGCGTCTCGCGAGATGACGCCTAGATGCGTCGGATCAGAAGAGCCCGGCCGCCGCGAGAACGCGATCCTGCGTGCGGCGGTCCGGGAGTGGTTAAAAGACAGCTGGGTTTTATGCAAACTCTCTCTCTGTGTTTGGGATCTGAGCCCTGTGCTGGGCTGAAAAGCTGAGACCCGTGTGTCAGGAGAGCAGGCCATGTAAAGGCGGTCAGTGGACTTTTTGTGTTGCCGAGCATTCAGCCAGGTCTGAACTGACACCTAGGATTTGAGGTGATTAACCTGGAAACTGCTGGTGTTCTGTGGAGCTCACAGGTCTGGAAGCAAGAGCCCAGCAAAGAGGCGTGCAGTCTGCCTGGAAGCCTGAGGTTGGACTTTCCTGCGGCTGGGCTGACAGCCGGGTGTGAACACGCACCTAATCCACACAGGTGATTTGATTCCGTCTTGGACTTTTGTTTTGCCTCAAGTTTTTGCTATGTGTGTGAAGTAACACTAAGTGACTGTTTTGAGTTTTGTTTGTGCAAGTGTGAAATAAAACACTGTTTGCTGCACTACCTGGACTCTCTTTGCCTCTATACTGCACCCGCACCGCTGTCTACCAGAACAACTCCCCACATTTGGTGTCGGATGCGGGCAATTGCAGTGAGTCTGGCGGGAAGCCAAAACTTTTTGTAGCATTTTTTTGGGCACTGTTGTATGTCCTGGATTAAGCCTGCCAAGCTGCAACCACCAACACAGGACAAGATGGAGGAGATGATAAAGCAGCTTGCCCAGGCCAACTTAAACCAACAGCAGGCCATCGCACAACAGCAAAAGAGACATGAAGAAGCCTTACTTGTCCAACAGCAGGCCGTCGCACAGCTGCTAGAGGCTAATCAGCGACAGCAGGACACGAACCAGCGGCTGCTGCAACACGTAATGGTGCTAGAAAAGTCAGGGATGCCTCAGGGAGTGCACGATGCCCGGAAAGCAGTCCGCACGGCCGTTCCCAAGATGACACCGACAGATGATGTTGAAACCTACTTGGCGATGTTCGAAAAGGTGGCTGTGAGAGAGAGCTACCCGAGACCAGTGGGCGGAGGTCATCGCTCCGTTTCTGGCGTCAGGACCCCAACAGGTTTACTTTGATTTACCGGACGACCAAGCGGCAGACTACTCTGTGGTCAAGGGTGAGATCCTGGCGAGACTGGGGGTGAATGTGTTGGTCAGGGCCCAGCGGGTACATCAGTGGGAGTTTAACCCAGCTGAGCCAGCACGACCCCAGTATTACAATTTGCTAAAACTCTTACAAAAATGGCTACCGCCTGACGTACTTAATCCCACTGCTATGCTGGACCGTATT
Source organism: Bufotes viridis (assembly GCA_033119425.1). Classification (NCBI taxonomy): domain Eukaryota; kingdom Metazoa; phylum Chordata; class Amphibia; order Anura; family Bufonidae; genus Bufotes; species Bufotes viridis. The sequence goes on along the minus strand of CM065591.1, from coordinate 15,807,738 downwards.
GTAGCTGACAAATTCTGGAGGGCATTGCCACTACCCCTCCAGCGCTGGGTTGGCCAGACATCTCCTACTAGTGCCCTGGAGATGGTGGACCTGGTCGAACGTTATGGGGCTACTGAGGAACTTAAGGGGGGGACTCTGGGGAAGGGAGTAATAAAACCCAGAAAATCCCCTCCCCAGACCCTGCGGCCTGAGCTGAGAAAGACCGCACGGGATGTGCCCTTTGGGGATCGGGACTCTATAATCTGCTGGCGGTGCCAGGAGCCTGGCCATGTACGGGCCAACTGTCCCCTCCTGGGTGAGCCCATGGATGTAAACTTTGGGTATCGACAGTCATTGTATGCCAGAAGGGTCGATGTGTCAGAGGTTATCCATGATGAACACTTGTGTCGGGTGGAGGTGGGAGACACTCCAGTGGCAGCTCTGCTGGATTCGGGAGTCAGGTGACCCTGGTGAGGGCTTCCTGGTGCGACCCACAGAGTTTACAGGCCGGAGAGTCGGGGTTTTCAGCATTCATGGAGATTTAAAAGAATACCCCACTGCTCTGTTGTCTGTAAGCACGTGTGCCGGCAGGCAGGTCCATGAGGTGGCTGTAACCACGAGTATGCCCTATGATGTGATAATAGGAAGAGACTTTCCATTGTTCCCAGCCCTGTGGCCGGCCATTGTACGTCCAGTTCCCAGACAGGTAGGAAAACTTCCAGTAGTGAGGCCTAGCCCAGGTGAGGTGTTAGAACCCCAGAAACCCAAGGCAGAGGGACCCACAGTAGGTCCGGTGGGTGAGGGGAAGACAGTCCCCCTTAGTAGGATAGGTAGAAAACATAGGAAGGCGGCTCAGCCAGGCCAAAACCGGACCTGCAATCGAGTGTCTGGGGTCCGTAGCCAAAGGGACCCGGTTTTGGTTGTTGGGCCACCTGTGAACAGTAAGGACAGCGCTAGGGGGAAGGGGACCTATAAAATAGCACAGAAAGTTGGAGACCCAAATTACAAGGTACACCAGCCAGGACAGCAAAAGCCGGAGCCGGTCTACCATGTAAATTTACGGAAACCTTGGAAGGTTAGAGAGACTTGTATTGAGAACAACCCACGGCCGGTTTATCTAGGGAAAGAGATTCCGGTCCCTCTGTCTGCTAACAGGGAGGCGGCTGCCACAGATAAAATTACTGGCAGCCTTTCCACTGAACGGACTCAGAGAGCCAAGGAGTTTGTTAGTCGGAACACAGAGGTGTTCTGTGATTTCCCTGAACGCCCTTCCATAACTCACCGTGATATTGTCACTGAGCCCCAGGCAAAGGTCTGGTTAAAGCCGTACCAGGTGCCCGTGGCTCGGCGACAAGCCATCTCTGAAGGAGTGATGTGGGGTTGGCCGCAGCCTGTCCCCATCTGGACAAAGAAGGAAAGTCCTGGGTCACCAGAGGGTTCGGGTGACTTCAGAACTTTAGATTTTCAGTGGAACACAGAGCAGGGCAGTTACAGGGAAATGCGAGTGCCCGGTTCTGGGTATACTGTCTGGCGTGTGTTCACCCCCTCAGGGTTGAACAAAGGGGGGGGGGGGGTATGTGACGCAGTGAGAGGTTTGGTGGTAAAAAAACAGGTATTTTCCTCTCAGCCTGTGCTGCTGGGTTGATTGCAGCCAGGTGAGGGCAAATACTGGACCGGATTTTAGGTGCCGGTCCGGGTTTTTGGGTTAATACCTAGCTGCCTTTAAAAGACAGCTGGGTTTATGCAAAGGCTCTCCCTCTGTGTTTGGGATCTGAGCCCTGTGCTGGGCTGAAAAGCTGAGACCTGTGTGTCAGGAGAACAGGCCATGTAAAGACGGTCAGTGGACTTTTTGTGTTGCCGAGCATTCAGCCAGGTCTGAACTGACACCTAGGATTTGAGGTGATTAACCTGAAAACTGCTGGTGTTCTGTGGAGCTCTCAGGTCTGGAAGCAAGAGCCCAGCAAAGAGGCGTGCAGTCTGCCTGGAAGCCTGAGGTTGGACTTTCCTGCGGCTGGGCTGACAGCCAGGTGCGAACACGCACCTAAACCACACAGGTGATTTGATTCCGTCTTGGACTTTTGTTTTGCCTCAAGTTTTTGCTATGTGTGTGAAGTAACACTAAGTGACTGTTTTGAGTTTTGTTTGTGCAAGTGTGAAATAAAACACTGTTTGCTGCACTACCTGGACTCCCTTTGCCTCTATACTGCACCCGCACCGCTGTCTACCAGAGCAACTCCCCACAATATATATATATATACTACAGACGACAATATACTGCTACAGAGATATCTGGATAGATTGGAGGCTTGGGCAGAGAAGTGGCAGATGAGGTTTAACACTGACAAATGTAAAGTTATGCACATGGGAAGGAATAATGCAAGTCACCCGTACATACTAAATGGTAAAACACTCGGTAACACTGACATGGAAAAGGATCTAGGAATTTTAATAAACAGCAAATTAAGCTGCAAAAACCAGTGTCAGGCAGCTGCTGCCAAGGCCAATAAGATAATGGGTTGCATTAAAAGGGGCATAGACGCCGGTGATGAGAACATAGTCCTACCACTTTACACATCACTAGTCAGACCACACATGGAGGACTGTGTACAGTTCTGGGCTCCTGTGAACAAAACAGACATAGCAGAGCTGGAGAGGGTTCAGAGGAGGGCAACTAAAGTAATAACTGGAATGGGGCAACAACAGTACCCTGAAAGGTTATCAAAATTAGGGTTTATTCACCTTAGAAAAAAGACGACTGAGGGGAGATCTAATAACTATGTATAAATATATCAGGGGTCAGTACAGGGATCACTCCCATCATCTATTTATCCCCAGGACTGTGACTGTGACGAGGGGACATCCTCTGCGTCTGGAGGGAAGAAGGTTTCTACACAAACATAGAAGAGGATTCTTTAAGGTAAGAGCAGTGAGACTATGGAGCTCTCTGCCTGAGGAGGTGGTGATGGTGAGTACAATAAAGGAATTCAGGAGGGGCCTGGATGTATTTCTGGAGTGTAATAATATTACAGGCCACAGCTACTAGAGAGGGGTCGCTGATCCAGGGAGTTTTTCTGATGCCTGATTGGAGTCGGAAGGATTTTTTTTCCCCTTAAGTGGGGAAAATTGGCTTCTGCCTCACAGGGGTTTTTTGCCTTCCTCTGGATCAACTTGTAGGAAACAGGTCGAACTGGATGGACAAATGTCTTTTTTCGGCCTTATATACGATGTTACTATGTTACTATAACACCACTTATATTGAAATCTATATTAAGTCCATGAGGTTGAAGTGATCTCAGAGTGAAGATCCATTTCAATTCCTTTTTTCTAAGTATTTTCTCTCTATCCGCACCTCTCCTTAATATTCCCACTGCATCAATGACACAAAACCTCAATTGATTGATGGAGTGGCCACATTCTACAAAGTGTTTGGCCACCGGTTTATCCAACATCTTTTTTCTGATGGTGCTTTTATGTTTATTTTTTATTTTTCTGATTTCCATGGTGGTCTCTCCAACATAAATCAAACTACATGGACATTGGATTATATATATAACATCCCTAGATCTACATGTATAAAAACCTATGGGGCAGACTGTAGTGTAGTGTCTCTGTCCACACTCAGCACTCTATCCCTAGATCTTTGAAGCAGTCTGCAGGGATAACCTCTTCTAAAGAATTTGTCACACATCTCATCCACTCTATCACAAAAGTGTGCATCATCAGATACAATTCTCCTGGCCAATAATAGTTGACTCCATGGGAGCGATTTAACCATACAACGGAGGTGTGCTCCATACAACGGCTGGTGTGCTCCCGAAATTCTTTACTGCAGAAATTATATTTTCATACAGATTATTCCCCCCATAGTAATATAAAAATCCTACCAATAGCAACAATGCTCTCCCAGAGTGCCCTTATTAGTAATAGTTCCCCCTAAAATGCCCCCAATAATTATAATGCTCCCCAAGAGTGCCCCAGTTAGTGATAATGCCCTCCATATTGTGCCCAATAATAATGGCAGCCATAGTGCACCCAGCAGTAATAAGGCTCTCTATAGTATTAATAAAGACCCCTGTAGTACCTCCAGTAGTAGTCATGAACCTTTACAGTGTCCCCAGTATTTATAGCGTCCCCTATAGGAGTGGCATTGGTTACTGTCTAATACATCCCTCTAGTGCCTTTGTAGTTATAAGGACCCCTGAATTGCCCCCTACAGTGTCCTAGTATTTAAGATGTTCCTTTATAGTGGTCCCGGCAATAGCAATGCCCCGTTTGGGCTACCAGTATTAATTATGCCCTTGAGCCCCTGACAGTGCCTTCAGTAATAGTAATGCCCCCCCCCCCAATAATTCCCCCAGTAAAAAGGCCGCTATAGTGCTTGCTATATTCCCCAGTAATAATAGTGACGCCAGTAATAATAATGACCCCATAGTACCCCAGTATTAAAAATGCACCCTTAGTGATCCTAATAATAAAAATAACCCCTGTAATGCTCCCATAGTGCCCTGAGTAATCATACCTCTTAATGTGCCCCAGTAATATTAATGCCCCTATTGTGTCTCTGGTAGTAATAATGTCACCACAGTGCCCCCCAGTAATATCCCCCCATTGTCCTCTGTAATGTTCCATTACTTCCAACAGTAGTGTCCCTCCACTGTCCCCCTTCCTTGCACTTACTGGTAACGGAGCCCGGTACTGTCACTCTACTTCACGCCGGGCCCCTGTCGGAACACTTTTCACATCAGCATCACATCTGGTCAGCCCGGCATCTATCAGGCCCCAGCGGTCAGGTTCCGCTTACCCACATCATTCATGAATACTACTATTAGGCCAGGGCTGGGGCTTGATAAATGACAGGCCGACCGGATGTGATGCTGCTGTGATGAGCGCTCTGCCGGGGGCCTGGAATGAAGTACAGGGACAGAGTTGGGTCCTCTTACCAGTGAGTTCAGACATAGCCCCCAGCTGAGCAAGTCCCCCTCTGATGACAGTATCGCCAGTACTGCCCTGATGGCGGCCCTGGCCAGGAGCCATAACATTCGGGGCCTTGGACAAACCATCCTTTTATTAGGTCTTAGCAACTTGCAACCTATAGAAAGCTCTTAGGAGCAGGGGGATCCAAGGAGCTTACAATCTACAGAAAGGACCCCCACTTTCTTCTCCATGAGCTTAGACTCTGCAGAAAGTTGCCCCCACCCCGCTTCTCACATCCCTCTCCTAGGAGCTTGTAATCCACAGAAAAGACCCCCACACCCCACTCCTAGTAGATTGCAATGTACAGTGAGTTCCCTCCACCCGGCAACCCACCCCTTGCTCCTAGGAGCTTACAATCTACAGAAAGGACCAGCTCACAGAGCTTACAGACTACAGAAAGTAAAAAGTAAAAATCTTAATCTCTGTCTTGGCTTTGTGTCGGGATGATGACATCTTGCGATGATGATGGGTCTTGCAATCATAGGGATGTCTTGCAATGATGATGTGTTACGATACTTGAATGGAGCAAGTACTTATAATTACACTACACTACACTACGGTCAACAATATATATGACCAGACAACCCCTTTAAGGATTGTTCACAATCATCGCTAGGAAAGGCCATATGATGCAAATGTCAAAGTTTTATAAAGACCAAGACTCCTCTAACCTTGTCCCAAAAAGCAGCAGCTACGGGTTCTTCTAGGCAGCTGCCTAACACTCTGAAAATGAAAATGGCTGAGGCCCATAAAGCAGGAGAAGAGAGCAATGCATTTTCAGGTTGCGATTTACTTAGATCGAAATATAATTAAGGAAAGGCTCTGAGAAATGCTGCCCTCAACCCCTGCTTGAATGCAACAGACCTTCAGGAAGATTTATCAGACTCTGGAGTTGTGGTACATTGTTCTACTGTTCAGCAACACCTGCTCAAATATGGCCTTCATGGTAGAGTTATCAGAAGAAAACCTTGTCTGCGTCCTCACCACAAAATTCAAAGTCAGTAATTTGCAAAAGAACATCTAAACGAGCCTGATGCATACAGGTTAAGGGAAGAATGGATTCAATGAAATTCCAGCAAATTCTGGAAGCGAACATAACACCTACTGCAAAAAGGGTGAAGTTTAAAAGAGGATGGCTTCTACAAATGGATAATGATCCTAAACACACCACAAATTCCACAGTAGATGTGGGCGGAGTCTAGCAGCGGACCTGGATGCACGTATGTGAGTGAGCTCCGCTGTGGGTTGCTGGAAAGCACAGCTTAGAAATGGGCAAGACCGGGAGAGATAAGACGAGGGACACCCCTGGTTCTCAAAAACCGAGCTCCACCCTTGAGGGCCTCGAGAAATTCATGAGGAAAGCGGAGCCGATGCCAACGTGCCAAGAGAGAGAGCCTGACGAGAGACCCGTCTCTAGATCATTTATGACAGCTGCTAGCAGAAGCTATGGACCCTATGATTCAGGAGCTAAAGGACAGGCGGAAAGATCTGCTTCAGCTGGGGGAACAAGTAGTGGCCTTGGAATCTAACCAGACAGCGATGATTGAGTTCTGTACAGCGGTGACCCAGGAACTTGGACATTGCTCAAGCCCACATTAACACTCTACAATATGATGGAGGATCAAGACAACAGATGGCGCCAAAACAATCTCCGTCTGAATGGATTTCCCGAATCCATTCCGGCGGATTCCATCATGGCCACCCTGACAGACTTTTTTACTTCGTTGCTGAGGGCTGATAACACAGTCGACCTTACTATGGACAGAGCGCATAGGGCACTGCGCCCTCCACCTAAGCTCAACGAGCCGCCCAGAGACATAGTCTGCCGGCTGGCAAACTTTCAGGTGAAAGAAAGGATTCTGAGAGCGTCTCGCTTGGCACCGTGCTTTACATTTGCAGACTCTCCTGTGTCCATCTACCAGGATTTGTCCTCTCTAACTGTTTGTTAAGACTGCTGCTAGAGGTTCTCAAGGAAAGGAAGCTGACATACCGTTGGTTAAACCCCTTTGGCCTCCTATAAACCTCCCGGAAAGAAATCTAGTGGTCAGGGTCCATGGAGACCTCTCCAGAGTGTATACTGCCTTGGATATTGAGGCCTTGCAGATAGAAGATTGGAACCCTTCGAGGGATTTATCATCCTTCCCAGAGCTCCCATTCATAGAGCCGTGGTCACCAGGGCGTACGCCGAGACACAAGAGGAAACACAGAAAGCTGTCCTCAAACCATCTTCAAGCTAACCTGGACTGAGGTACTGGTAGGCTCTCAGCTATCTGTACAAGGCCGGGAGCCTAGCCGCTACTGGAGACGCTACCTTTCTGGGGCCCTCACCCTCGGCCCCAGAAAGGTAGAAACAGGTGCGGGTACCAATCCTACCCTGCCTGCAAGAAGAGGGCGGTTTGAAGATGTGTTGGTCACTTCGGATATGAGATCATTCTTGCAACCAACCCATCGACAGCCGCCCTCCGGATCCAGCCTCAGGAAACACCTAGACCGACAGATCTCCAACTACATCGGGTTAACGGCCGAAGTGGATGCTCTGAGAAGTGAGGAACCTGTGGACTACTACAAAGAATGGTCCTTGCCTTATGTATTGTCACGGCGGGAAGCGGGGAAACTCCCCGCCGCGCAATATCCGCGGCCGCTGGGTCAAAAAGGACTAAAAGCAGGGACCTTGGAACTGCTAAACTAGCACGTCCCTAAGGCTGGCCCTGGTCTCCTAACCGTATGGGCCGACCCCGAAGGTGGGAGGGCCCATACGTCCGGAACCTATAGCCCTGGACGTCCCTGCTTCACCCTGGATCTAACAGGGCAGAGACCACCTGCTCACCCAAGGACACGGATGAGCAGGAGTCTCCAGAGGCCCCTCTGCAGCCGGGACCCTGACAGTGTGCACCTGAGTTCCGCAGGAGAGCATACAAACAAACCCTCTTACCTGCCGCACCGCAGAAGATACAGCGGATCCCGGAACTCCCGACCTCCCATGCGGATCACTGACGCATGCGGATGGATCCCAAAGTGGCAGCACACCATCAGGTTGGTACCACACCCCTCCGGGCGGGCAAGCCCCTTCCGGAGCGTCACACCGTGTCAACAAACACCAAACATACCCACACCATACTACAGCAACCAGGTGGGGAAGGGATACACAGACACTCACCAGGGAAGGAACAACATAGCAAACAATATAACAAATAAGGGTGGCTCACGCAGACATCCAAGTGGGGAACAGACAACAAGCTCCAGCCATGCTCACACCATGACTGGACAAACCAAACTGACCTTCAGGCTCCACACACTGACACTTAAGGAGGCCTGAGGACACACCCACCATGCAAAGCAGCCACACCTTAACCCCGTGCACACCAAACGGGGGAAGTGCACAAATATACACACACGTTGCCAAAGGCAACCACATGCGTTGACAGCGAGCCGCCTAGCACCAAACTCAGGCTGCTCCACTGCCAACAACACAACGACAAACACCTAGCCCCGTGCACGCCACACAAACACAGAACAAGGGAATCGTGCACAGGATAGGGGGAAAGACACACATGCACAACAAGATGTTGCTAGCAGCAACCAGCATGTGTGTCTAAGTGTCACCACACCAAAGACAAAGCAGCCGTGGCCCTGCGCCAAACATAACACATACACACAGGAGATGACATACATCAGTGTATGCGAGGCCACAGGAACCAGCCCCGACCGCCAGGCGGGTGACCCGTTGCCAACGGCAACCACACATAGGGCAACGGGGTAGCAGCCCTCCGTGCAGAAGACACGTTGCCGCTGACAACCACACGCACGACCTAAACCTGGGTCGTGACATGTATATACAGTATTTTGTGGAAGCAGGTATATCACAGGCCTCAATCAGTATTTTGTGGAAGCAAGTATATCAAATGGATTAGCGAATGGGAAATCCCCCGGCCTGATGGGCTTCCCCTTGAGGTTTATTCTAAATATATAGATATCCTGGGTCCGCAGTTGTAAGGGATGTTTAGAGAGGCACAGCAAATAGGAAGACTCACGGATTCTTTATATGAGGTGTCCATGGTAGTATTGCTGAAGCCGGACAAGGATCCGTTAGATTGTGCTTCATATCGCCTGATATCCTTATTAAATTTAGATTACAAAATTCTCACGAAAATTTTGGCCAATAGGTTAAATAAAATAATACCCAATATAATACATGAAGACTAAACCGGCTTCATACCAGGACGGTCAACATCTAACATTATTCGCAGAGCACAAGTCATAGCTCAAATCGGGACCCAACATGATAGACACTGGGCGATGGCCTCCTTAGATACGGCTAAAGCCTTTGATTCCTTGGAGTGGCCGTACCTGATGAGGACATTGGAGAAGTTTGGCTTCGGCCCTAAATTTCTTAAATGGATACAGATAATATACAGGAACTCTGAAGCTTGCATGATGATTAAAGGTACAACTTCTTCCTCTTTCCCTCTGGAACGTGGTACGAGGCAGGGCTGTCCTCTCTCTCCCCTACTATTCGCAATCGCCATAGAACACCTAGCTCTGAGGATTCGTCAGGACCCGATATTTAAAGAAGTGGCGTTGGGGAAGAGGGAGGATAGAGTTGGTCTGTATGTGGATGACCTCATATTATTTATGAGAGAGATGGATGTTACTCTGCCACGGGCGATTACCATTTTAGAAAAGTTTGGGCACTTCTCAGGATTACATATAAACTGGGCTAAATCTGCCCTTATGCCTCTCTGGCAGTCCACCTGGCCTGAGATTATCACAATCTTAAGATAGTAGATCATTTTAGATACCTAGGCATCTTCATTACTAAAGAACCGAAAGATTCATATTCTAAAAACATTGCCTCTTTAGAAACCATCTTTACTGATAAATTTAAGGTGTGGAAAGCCTTACCATTGTCGATTATGGGTAGAATTGATCTTATAAAAATGATCTTATTACCCTAAGGGCTATATATGCTGGAGCATGCTTGCACCCCAATACCCCGAGGCCTTCACTCATTGATGGTTAACTTTGTTTGGGGTAGAGCCAGGCATAAGCTTGCGCTGACCACACTGCAACGATCTAAACACCAAGGTGGTGCGGCTCTACCGAACTTCCATTTTATATTTCCTTGCAGGGCAACTGAGGTTCCTAGCTACATGGGTCAGTGGGGAGCCCCTTCAGAGTATGGATTACTATCTACGATACTACTTAGGTCTGTCCACTCTATAGCCGTTACTTGAAAATATTGGGTCACTATCGGGACGTGTGCTGAAGATCCATAGATTGGCACATCAGGTATGGAGAGATGCAAAATTTCACCAATACAAGGATTGGGCGGATGCTATACCTCTATGGGATAACCCATTGTTCCCCCATCTACAAGGTATAGAAGGGATTGATATTTGGAGAGCATGTGGCATCAACACACTGCAGGACCTATTTCACAATGGAGTCTTGCGCTCCTTTTCTCAACTTCAGGAGCAATATAGTATAGTAGGTACCCAATTTTTTAGGTATTTACAAATCAGACATGCCCTTAAGGAACAATTTAAGGACGATGACAGGGCCATATCCTCTTATCCTCTTAATAGGTGTTATTAAATCACAAGGACCTAGGGGTATAATCTCGGCACTCTATACACACCTATTGGGAAACCATATGTCATCACAGCCCATATTAGCCGAGGCCAGATGGAGAGGGAATATTCCCCATCTTACTGGAGAAGAGTGGACGGAGGCATTGGAGGCTGTTACCAATGTGTCTCCCTCTGTTAAGCAGGTATATCAAACCTCTTAATCAGTATTTTGTGGAAGCAGGCATATCGCAGCCCTCAATCAGTATTTTGTGGAAGCAGGTATATCAAATGGATTAGCGAATGGGAAATCCCCCGGCCTGATGGGCTTCCCCTTGAGGTTTATTCTAAATATATAGATATCCTGGGTCCGCAGTTGCAAGGGATGTTTAGAGAGGCACAGCAAATAGGAAGACTCCCGGATTCTCTATATGAGGCGTCCATAGTAGTATTGCTGAAGCCGGACAAGGATCCATTAGATTGTGCTTCATATCGCCCAATATCCTTATTAAATTTAGATTACAAAATTCTCACGAAAATTCTGGCCAATAGGTTAAATAAAATAATACCCAATATAATACATGAAGACCAAACCGGCTTCATACCAGGACGGTCGATCTCTAACAATATTCGCAATTATTTTTTTTTGCCACAACAGTTATATCACACCACCCTGTTTATTTGGGGTAACAGGTATATTGCAGCCCTCAATCAGTATTTTGTGGAAGAAGGTATCACACCCCTCAATCAGTTTTTTTGGGAAACAGGTATATCACACCCGTTGCAAATAGTTGTTTCAATAGCGCTTGTCCCTCTATTTTGCTGCGGTATTGCAGCAGAACCGCACACAACTGCTGCAAAACAAATGCACTATAATATACCTTCTATGTTAGAAAGTATATTATAAGTATATCACACCTATCAAGAACACTTATACCAGTCCTTAAAAGGACTTTTGTGGCCCTATTAGCTAGCGTTTGGTGTCCCTAACAGTCTATCCGTGCTCCACAAAGCAACCTGTCCCTACACTGGCAAAACACAGAATGTAAAATGGCTGCCAGATCGGGTTCTGTTATAGGGTGGGGGGGGGGGTGTCCATGTGGTGAAATGTCACAATTGTCTGTCCTGTCCCACCTGATAGATGTGTCATGGGTCAAAGTTCAGCGCAATGCAAAAGAATATGGTGCTGGCAGACATCGCCATATGTTCGCATGTTCGGCAAATCGAGAACGCGCAAATTTCGCCGTGAAACGACTGCAGGGCGAACCACAAGGCCATCTCTACTGGTATGTTCCTAATGGTCAATCCTCCTGGGTGTCGTTCACTATCTCACTGTTTCAGGACTTCGCGGAGGGTATTGTCCTCTTGGGAGGTGACATTAACCTGGCCCTAGAACCCTGAATAGATACATCTAAGGGAACTTCAGCGGTTTCCCAGATAGCCTTGAGGAGAGTGAGGGCATCCCTACACCGGATGGGCTTGACAGATATTTGGAGGGTGATGCACCCTGCGGATAGGGATTACACGTTCTACTCTACAACGCACAAATCATACTAGAGAATAGATTATTTATTTGTCCCCGTCTCACTCTTGCCCCAATGTGTTTCTACCTCAATAGGCTCCATTCTCCTATCAGATCGATGCCCCTTATTTCGCAGAGTCGGAAAGAGCAAAGAGTTTCGCTGGAGCTTGAATGAGACTTTATTGAATAAGCCGGAGCATGTAGCCGATAGTAGAAACCTCTTGGAGGAGTACTTCACTCTAAATGATTCTCCTCAACTGTCTTCGGGGGTCATCTGGGAAGCACATAAGGCTCCTATCTTAAGAGACAAAGGGAACGGCAGAAGATATCCACTCTGGAATTGAGCCACAAAAAAACACTGACGGAGGAGGTACTTGCACGCCTAGATGTCTTGAGATCAGAGCTTAAAAATCTCTTGAACACCCGCACAGCTAAGCTATATCTATCGTCCCGCTTTCGTTACTATGCACATGGCGATAAGGCTTCAAAATACATGCTCTTGCAAATTAACAAGGGTAAAGCTACATCCTACATAGACTCTATCAGAAGCACACCTGATCGCCTTGTGCACACTACGAAACAAATTGCGGAGGAGTTTAGGGATTACTCCCAACAATTGTATAACCTTAGTCCGCCTGACACCCCACATGAACTGGGAGTGAGGGCACGCGGAATAGATGACTGGCTCCGCTCCTTGCAGTTACCAGAGATTACCCCTACTCAGACCTCCACGTTATCTAGGCCCTTAACCTTACTTGAACTCAGTACAGTTCTGAAGGGTCCCGGCCCAGATGGGTTACCCACCTGTTATTATAAAACCTTTAAAGAGGTCTTGCTACCACACTTGTTGATGGTCTGTAACGCCATACTGACAGGAGAGTCCCTTCCCCCACATATGTTGGCAGCCCAGATCACTATTATCCCGAAAGAAGGGAAGGACCCAAGCTTGTGTTCAAGCTATAGACCCATCTCGCTACTGAACTGCGATTTAAAACTGATTGCCAAAATGTTGGCACTACGTTTACAACCTCTCCTTCCATCACTGATCCACAGAGACCAGGTGGGCTTTGTATCTGGGTTGCATGAATATTGCCCAGTTGATACATAGTCATCCACCACGCACAGCAATCATCTACTACGGCTCTGATGCCCAGAAGGCTTTTGATCGAATTGATTGGCTGTTCATGACGAGGGTCCTGAACAAAGTTGCTCTACCTAACCATTCATTGAGGCAGTTATGGCAATGTATAGTGCCCCCTCAGCTAGGGTCCTGATAAACGACACGCTCTACCCATCTTTCCCCATACGCAATAGTACCAGGCAGGGCTGTCCTCTTACCCCCTTGCTTTACGTTCTTACAGTAGAGCCGCTATCACCCTCAACCATCACCAACATCAACTGGTGGCCTTCGCAGATGACTTATTACTAATTATCTCCAACCCAAAAGTTGCTTTCCCAGTTGTCACTGCTATCCTCGACCATTTTAGCACCTTGTATAACTTATAATACCAATACCATCAATGTCACCTCCCAACTTGGACTGCTCTTCCGAGAGAATTTTAAAGTCATTACCGTTGTCTATCAAAAAATGAATAGACTCCTGGGATGTCCCGTTTATTTATTGGTTTGGCCGGAGGGCCTTAATTAAAACTATCATCCTGCCTAAGCTTCAATACTATATACAAGCCCTTCCCATTTACCTCCCCGGTCATATTTTCTGCAAATTAAGAGAATACTCACTAGATTCCTGTGGCACAATAGGAATCCTCGCTTGCCCCATTCACTGATTTCTCAACCTGTGTTCGAAAGGTGGATTGGGGGTCCCTAATTTTCACATGTCTTATAAGAGCGGTCCAGGGGATGAGAAGGCTGGAGTGGCTCAGAGACGATGGTGGGAGACCTGACCTCCTGGCAGAACAAGCAGGTTCGCCAGTCCCCCTCAGATTGTTGCAGTTGAGCTGTTGGCTGCGGGGCGCCGCTGTTTCCCGCTTATCGCTGCAGTCCTGGGCTCTGTCAGGGTGTGCTGTGCTTCTGAGGGTACCGCTCCACAGCTACTACTCAGCCTGATCGCAGCATGATTACGGCTGGTTTCATGTTACCCTGCTCTAGGGGCGGCGTGCATCACTTCCTGGGCGGGCTGGGTTAGGTCAGGTGACCTCGCTGACCAACTCTGAGCTCTCCTGCAGGTATTTAAGTGGCTCAGCCCCCTTCCCAGATTCCTCAGTGTCAAGGTCCTTGTGTTTGCTGGTTCCTGATACTCATGTGTGCTCCGGATCTATACTTCGTTCCTGGACTCTGCTTATCGTCTGATCCCTGCCTCCTTGCTTTGACTCTCCTGTTGCTGACCTGGATTGCCTGACCTGTACCTGTGCCACCTGCCCTGACCTATTGCCTGTCTTACCACTTCTCTGCCTTATCCTTTGGTCCGGCACCATTGCTCCTGTTAACTTCTCTGCTCGCCTGACTACGCTTGTACTTCTGGTACCTACTCAGGTACCTCCTGGTCCGCCTGGACCAGCTGCCACTGACTCGGGAATTGCTTTGGAGTAGCCCCTGGCAGCTACCCTAACGGCTTAAGTCTATCCTCACCATCTGAGGCCCTAGTGCAAACCAGGTAGTTGCTTAGACACGCCGCTCCAGAGTATAGACAGTCCGTGACACAGTGGGTTCACACCCCCTGATCCGTGACAAGCCCCTCAAGGAATAAGCAGATTGTGAAGGCTTCTATGGACCCTCTCACTAGGGCCGCAGCGACATCTTGGTACACTGCTCTTTCTAGTATACTATTTTCTTCTACCCTCTCTCCCCCGCTGAAAGTGAGAGATGTGCTGAGGGACGCCCCACCGCAGTTCTTGGCCACAGAGACCAATAGACAGATATGCACTCCGATGGTGGATGTGTGTTCTGACAGCAGTCAGAGGCGATGTGTCCACTTACACTATTTTAAGGGAGACAACCCTCCTCGAGTCATTCTTCGCCTACTAAGTTTGAATCTATGGTCTTATCCCGTAGACCCCCTACTAAGATAATATCCAATTTATACGCATCATTGTTAGAATACAATAAGCCGCACAACTATGGGTTTGTCATCTCATTGGGAGCGAGACTTAGAGACATCTTTTACCCCCAGGGAACGGGCGTGCCGTATATGCTAGCACTTACTCCTAAAGTATCACGATGTGTGCGTCTACAAGAAAGCTACTATCAAATCTTGACTCGTTGGTATCATACATCAGAGAGGCTACACAAAATCTTTGCTGCAACCAGCCATTTGTGTTGCCGATAGGGGAAACAGGCAGGCACTTTTCTCCACCTCTGGTGGCTTTGACTTGCTATTGGGCCCTTCTGGGAGAAAATAGAGGAGGCTTTGACCGAGATCTTTGGGGGAAGATTACAACTCTCTCCAAAGCTAGCCTTATTGGGATTATATGAGGGGGGACTTTGACGGAGGATGAGAAACGCCTATTGGAAATTAGAATTGACTCCCCCGTTGTCCATGTGGCAACTGAAATGCGATCAGGTCTACAGATTAGAACAAATAGCACACCGGTTTGCGGGTACACCTCACCTATTCCACAGGATATGGACAGACTGGAGACGACATAGACACCTTGCTTCAACAGAATAGATAGTTAATAGGTCTGAGCCTTATAGACTGATAGTCCCTCGGGTAAGTTGGGGAACTTACTAAATCTCCATTATAACTGCCCCTCCCTCCCAGTTAGTGCTGTTACGTAAGTATATGTTACATAAATAGGTTTCTTCGTGATGCCATGCCTTTTATGTAGGCTATCCATTGTCTTTATAATTAATGCAACTACGTCTTTTGTATTCGAAACATTCTCGTTCAGTGGCATGTCAAAACATTTCTGTGAGACTGTATGATTTATCATTTTGATTGTGATGTATTCAATAAAAAAAACATTTTTAAAACTACAATCCACAGTAGACGTCCTCAAAAGTGCAGGCTAAAGGTTTTACCATGGCGCTCACAGTCCCCTGATCTGAAAATCATTGAAAATCTGTGGATAGACCCAAGGGCGTAGCTAAAGGTTCATGGGCCCTGGTGCAAGAGTTCAGCTTGGGCCCCCTTCCCTCAGTGCTTTGTGGTCAGGGGCAGCACATAGCCTGACCCCCTCCCCTCCATGGCAAATTCTTGACCTATCCCTTTCCCTACATCCAGAGGTGTACCTTGAGCAGCATGCACTTCCTATAATACCGGTGTCTTCTTATGTGGCACAAGAGTCTTTGGGCCCCCTCAGGCTCCTGGGCCTAGTAGTGACTGCTACCTCTGCACCCCCTATAGCTACATCCCTGGATAGACCTTAAAGGGAGTCTTTCACCCCCAAACCCCATTTTTCAGCACTCACATCTTCCTGTGCTAAATTGCCCCCCCAATAAAAAGCCTCTTACCCCATTGCTGTACCGCTTACCTATATTCATAAAATCACTTTTATTGCAGCTGTCAATCACAGCTGAAGGTGCCCAGAGGCGGCGTCATAACGGCTGGTGCCCAGGCCGCGCGCTCATCTTCCTAACTGTCCACGCCCCCTTTCACCCAGACGGCCCGCCCAGTGTCTTCTGCTTGTCCTACTCCTCAAGTGGCCAAATCCCGCGCCTGCGCCGAGGATCCGGCAGTCCGCTCTGAACAGCCCTCCGATGCAGCGCTTGCAGGAGTATCGCTGTACGGGCCCGCGCCTGCGCACAGGATACCCCGATGCTTGTGCCAGTAATCAGGAACCCAGTGCGCAGACGTGGACTGCCGGATCTTTGGCGCAGGCGCGGGATTTGGCCACTTGAGGAGGAGGACAAGCAGAAGACACTGGGCGGGCCGTCTGGGTGAAAGTGGGTGTGGACAGTTAGGAAGATGAGCGCGCGGCCTGGGCACCGGCCGTTATGACGCCGCCCCTGGGCACCTTTAGCTGTGATTGGCAACTGCAATAAAAGTGATTTTATGAAGATAGGTAAGCGGTACAGCAATGGGGTAAGAGGCTTTTTAATGGGGGGGAGGGGGAAATTTATCACAGTAAGATGTGAGTGCTGAAAAATGAGGTTTGGGGGTGAAAGACTCCCTTTAAAAAGAGCAGTGCATGCAAGACGGCCCAGGAATCTCACTGAACTGGAAGACGTCGGCAAGGGAAAATGGAAGAAAATCCCTCAAACAAGAACGGAAGGACTCCTGACTACTACAAAAATTATGATAAAGGGGGGGCTACTAGGTACTAACCATGCAAGGGGCCCAAAGTTTTGCTTAGGGCATTTTTCTGTTTTTGCTATTTTACTGCTTATAAAGGTGAAAATAAAAAATGTTTTGGCTTAAAAAGGAATGTGTCACCTTTAACTTTATGCCTTTTGGAGATCATTTCATCATCAACTTGCTTAACTGTTCACATCAATTGTGACCTGGGGTGCCCAAACTTTTGCACACCACTGTATATATACAGTATATACTCTCTTCAACATAGAAATTACACCAAAAAGGACTGAGGTTATGCAAATGGATGAAGAAGCCGGTGTCGCTGAGATCTGTAGATGCTGACATTTTCCAGCACCTAGCTCCAATCTGTGATGTGTGGGAGGGACAGAAAAGCCAAAGTACAAGGATAGTCTTTAGACCTCATGAAACCTCAAAAACCGGATCAAGTCCTGGTGGTTGGGAGAAAAACGACAAACTGGAATGACAGCAAGAGGTGCAGAGAGGAGAACGTCTACACATACGGATCGTCTGATTAGTGTTTACTCTCATTTTATTGAACAGAAGTATTAGGGTCCATTCACACGTCCGTGGTGTGCAAATTGCGGATCCACAACACACCCGGTCAGCACCACCATAGAGCAGCCTATTCTTGTCCGCAGCTGCAGACAAGAATTGGACATGTTCAATTTTTTTCCGGAGCCGCGGACCGGAAGTTCGGCGGCGCGCTCTGGAAATGCGGATGCGGAGAACACACATTGCGGTTTCATTTGAAGTGCTATCCAGTACTAGCGTATACTTATATATTGTATGGACAGCAAAATAAAAGGAAGAATAGAAAAGAAAAATCAAGTAAAAGGGAAAAGAGTGGAAAGAAGTATATGGTGAGGATCTGACCTAAATCACATCTCTTCGCTAGAATTTACGAATCTTCCAGCAAGCTCTCTCAATAATACAGGAAAGGGTACTTTCACAATTGCGCTGTTGGATTCGGGCAAGCAGTTCAGTTGCCTAAACGGCCTGCCTGATCAGGAAAACTGTATGCAAACGCATGTCATTTGCAGACTGATCAGGATCCTGATCAGTCTGACAAATGCATTGAAATACCTGATCCGTCTTTCAGGTGTCATCCGGAAAAACAGATTAGGTATTTATTTTTTTCACATTTTCAAAGGTCTGCGCATGTGCAGACCGGAAATCCGGATCCATTTTACCGGAACGCTTGGTGCATTTCAATGCAAAATAATGTCAGTGTTACGGAATTTTGAACTGAGAAAATTCCGCAGCACGATGCAGTATTTTCTCCGTCCAAAAAACGTACAGTGACTGAACTGAAGACATCCTGATGCATACTGAACGGAATGCTCTCCATTCAGAATGCATTGGGACAAAACTGATCCGTTTTTTTCCGGTATTGAGCCCCGAGGACGGAACTCAATACTGGAAAATAACGCAAGTGTGAAAGTACCCAAAGTTTGTAGAGTTCAGAAACTCAGATAGGGGGTTCCATCTAGTGTAAAACCTATCCCTCTGGTCATGAGAATGTGCCATTAGTTCCTCCATTCTGAGCAAATGTCTGCTTTCGCCTGCCCATTCACAGAGAGAGGGCGCTTCACCGGACTTCCAGTGCCTCGGTATTACCATACGCGCTGCCATGAGGAAAAAGTAGAGTACCTGGAGTAAGAGAAGGGAGTGTCCCTTTGGGTGTGTTGGCTATCGTTTTCCCTGAGAATTTGCTATAGATCTGAAGTACCTGATCCCAGACTCTTTTTATAGCCGGGCAGGACCACCAAATGTGAAGCATAGTGTCTTCTTCTCGTCCACATCTCCAGCACATATTGGAGACACTGGAGAACATTCTATGAAGGGTCGATGGGCAATAGGGCCATCTGGAGAGGATCTTAAAGTTCTTTTCTTTTGCTTGTGTTTCTATGGACAATCCATGAGAGAACGTACACATCTTGAGGATATCTTCTGCTGAAAAGGTGAGTTGTAGGTCTGTTTCCCATTTTCTGAAATAGTGAGCTATGTCTGGATTGCTATAAAACTGTGATAGCAGTCTACAATGCGTGTCAGGTTATAGAAAAAGAGTATCCAAGTCCGTCATGAGCGAACAGGCCACCTACAAATGCTCTCAGCTGAGCATAAGCAAGCCACATTGAACCTTGTCTCCGGTCATATTGTATTACCTTTGCATTTTTCAGTACGTCTCGGACCCTAGGATATGAGGATCTATGCCAAATTAAGAACTTATTCACCCTATATCCCGGTGTGAAAGCTGGATTTCCTGGTCTGTGTGATATCCAGAACCATAAGACCCAGCTGTCCCATTGGGAGAGGGTGTGGCGCACTAAGTAGGGCCATTCCTCCATTGGGGGTCTATTATCTTGATTCACCCATGGGGCTTTCAGTAGATCCATTGGGGAAAGATCCTGTTCTAGCTGGACCCAAAATTTTCCAGATGACCCATGTGACGGCATGAGTATTGCCGAGGTATGATACAGTTGTAAGTTTGGCAAACCTACTCCCCTTCTGTCTCTAGGTTTAGCCAATGTCTTAAAGTTTATCCTGGATTTACCGGAACCCCATACAAAGGGGCCTATGGCTCTATGGAGGGCACAAAAAAAATTCTTGGGCACACATATCGGTATTGTTTGGAAGAGATACAAGAATCTCGGTACAATATCCATTTTTACTACACTAATCCTACCAAACCATGACAAAGACTTCAGGGAGTATTTCTGCAAGTCCTCTAAAGTTGTTTTCTAGTAATTGAGCGGGTATAAAAGATGTAGATGGGTAGGTATTTGTGGCCCTATGTAAGTTATGCTCGTGGTCTGCCACCTAAAAGGGAGATTAGATTACTTTGTACCTGTTGGCCTACTTTGGCTGGGAGCGAAACATTCAGCATTTCACTTTTGTTGAGGTTAATGTTAAAATTACGGAGATGTCCAAACTTCTGAAACTCCGTGAGAATAGATGGGAGTGTGACGTGGGGGTTTGAGACGTACATAAGAAGGTCATCTGCATAAAGAGCCAATTTATGCTGGTGATCCCCTATTCTTATTCCCGTGATGTCCAAATTTTTCCTAAGTGCGTTAGCTAAATGTTCCATAACTAGAACATATAGCGGGGGCGAGAGCGGACATCCCTGGCGAGTCCCATTTCTGATATCAAAGGAAGAAGCAAGCATGCCATTAGTCTTGACTCTAGCAGTGGGATTGGGGTAGAGAGCACTTACTTTATCTACAAATTTGGGGCCCCAGTTCTATTTATCATAAATCTCCAATTTACCCTATCGAATGCTTTTTCTGCATCCCCCGACAATGGACATAGAGGGTCGTGACGCTTCTGCGCCATGGAAATAAGATTGATAGCTCGGGTAGTATTGTCTCTAGCCTCCCTGCCTGGTATAAAGCCCACCTGATCTCTGTGAATAACCCCAGGGATCACTTTGTTGAGGCGGTTCGTTAGTAATTGGGAATATATTTTGATATCGCAGTTAATTCATGAAATTGGCCGGTAGTTAGTGCTGATGGATGAATCTTTAACCCTGGGTTCACACCTGAGCGTTTCTGAGATGCGCGTTTTAAGCGCGTTTTTGTCACGCGTATTATAGCGCGTTTTTGCAAATAGGAAACGCGCGTCATACGCGTGTTCGTGACTCTGGAGACCAATTGAAAAAGGCATATCTACACTTTAACGCGTGTTAAACGCGTGTTTTACGTGCGTTCCCATTGAAGTCTATCCCTCAGTTCACACTTGCGCGTTTTACAGCGCGTTCGAACGCGCTGTAAAACGCATAACCGAAAAACGCCCGACGCATAAACAAGTACTTGAGCTTTTTTTGGGGCGTTTGTCGCGCGTTTTGGCCCATAGACTTCAATGGGAACGCGCAACACTTGTATTTTGCGCGTTTTTGACACTGAAAACGCGCGTTCGAACGCGAATTTGCAACATGCTGGAAAGGCCAAACCCCAGGTGCTAGGCACAGTTTGGAGAGAAGCCAACACTGCAGTCAATCACACAAACGTGCGTTTACTATTGCCAAAAACACGCACAAAAACGTGCGAAAAACGCACGGAAAACGCGCATCTCAGAAACGCTCAGGTGTGAACCCAGCGTATGGGTGCAAACGCCTGACAAAACGCCCCAAAGAAGCTCAAGAACTTCTTTGAGCGTAGGGCATTTTACAGCGCGTTCAAACGCGCTGTAAAACGCTCAGGTGAGAACCATGCCCATAGGGAAACATGAGTTTTCTCCAGTTGAGCGTTTTACAGCACGTTCGAACGCGCTGTAAAACTCGCAAGTGTGAACTGAGGGTAAGGGTACTTTCTCACTAGCGTTATTCTTTTCCGGTATTGAGTTCTGTCCTAGAGGCTCAATACCGGGAAAAAAATTATCAGTTTAATCCTAATGCATTCTGAATGGAGAGAAATCCGTTCAGTATCCACCAGGATGTCTTCAGTTCAGTCACTGCACGTTTTTTGGCCCTAGAAAATACTACAGTATGCTGCGGTATTTTCTCCGTCCACAATTCCGGAACACTTGCCTGAATGCCGGATCCGGCATTAATTTCCATTAAAATTACCGCATTGATGGAACCGGTTTTGCAGACCTTTAAAAATGTGAAAAAGATAAATACCAGATCAGTTTTTCCGGATGACACCGGAGAGACGCATCCGGTATTGCAATGCATTTGTGAGACGAATCGGCATCCGGATCCGTCTACAAATGCTATCCGTTTGCATACAGATTGCCGAATCCGGCAAGCAGGCAACGCAAGTATTGCAGTAAAGCCATCTGGGCCTGGACTCTTCCCCCCTTTCAGAGAGGTTAGAACCTCCTTAATCTCCATTTCGGAGAATTCCCCTTCCATCATGGTGCTCGCCTCTTCTGAGATTGGGGGTAGCGCAGTTTCTTCTATAAATGACTTTATCTGACCTTTTAAGTCTACCGCCTGCATGTCAGCTAATTGCCCCTTTATGTTGTAAAGTGAATCGAGCCGGGTGGTGAACTGGTGCACCCTTTGTATCTTCAATCATGGGGATAAAACTTGTTGTCGGGGGTGAATAAGTCTTGCTAGGGTTTTCCCAGGTTTATTAGAGTTTTGGAATAGATAACTGCGGAACCGTTCAGCGTTTCTGTATGTGAATTCTGTAAGAATCCTCTAAAGCTGCTCCCTAGACGTGCTGAGTTCAGTAAGGGTCCTCGGGTCCAGAGACTGTTTATGTGAGAGTTCCAAAGCCTCTATTTGAGACCACAATTGTTGTACTTTGGCGGCCCGTTCTCTCTTAAGCCGCGCCCCATTCTGAATCAGAACCCCGCATAATACGCATTTTAACGCCTCGCACTGTATAGGTAGAGCCGTGTTATCCGGTGAATGGTTTGCTAGGAGCTACAGTGGATTCTATCTCGGTCGCCATGTCCATTCTTTAGCTGTCAGTTCCGGTAGTTCAAGAGACAGGAATATTGGGCCGTGGTCAGACCGTACCGAGGTCCCTATGTGTGTGTTTGGGTGGAAAGTCAAGGCATGGTGGGATATCAAGAACATGTCCAGACGACTGAAGGATTGATGGGCTGGGGAGAAATAAGTATAATCCTTTTCTTTAGGGTGTAAGATGCGCCAGACGTCTACCAGTTGCCTGGAGTGTATTGCTTGTTTTGCGCGAAGAATTGCTGATTTTGGAACCGTTGTCTTGCCCGTGGAAGAGTCCAGCAGGGGTTCCATAATCATATTGAAGTCGCCCCCCCGATAGTACAATTCCTTCTGCAAATACATCTAGTTTGGATAAGATACCTGTGAGTTTTTTTGCTTTGTCTTACGTTGGGCAAGTATAAATTCCCAATGGTGTATGTTCTCCTATGGATCTTCAGGTTCAGGAACAAGAATCTCCCGCATGGGTTCGTCCGGAGCTCTAAAAAGGCATAAGGTAGAGATTTATGCAATGCAATAGACACCCCTTTAGACTTAGGTTCAGGATTAGTGCTATGAGCCCAATAGTTGTAATATTTAGAGTGTATACCCGGCACGTGGCCCTGCTTGAAATGCGTCTCCTCCTGCAGTAGAAGGATCTGCACCCTCTCTCTAGGCATGGCATACAGCACCTCACAGCGTTTTTCAGGGATATTAAATCCTCAGACATTTAATGAGGCAAGCCTGACACTAGGTGGAGCCATCGTCCCAACAGGCGATCTGCTATGGAAAAGTAAGGGCCCTTTCACACTTGCGTTTTTGCTTTCCGTCCTAGAGTTCCGTCCTCGGGGCTCTATGCCGGAAAACTACTGATCAGGATTATCCTAATGCATTCCGAATGGAGAGAAATCCGTTCAGGATGTTATCCGTTCAGTACCCAAACGTTTTTTTGGCCGGCCAAAAATCCTGAGAACTTGCCGTAACGCCGGATCCGGAATTAATGCCCATTGAAGTGCATTAATCCAGATCCGGCATTAAGCTAAACGTCGTTTCGGCGCATCGCCGGATCCGACGTTTAGCTCTGCGCATGCGCAGCAGCAGTTCCGATCGGGGCCCCAGTGTAAGCTAGGGCTCTGATCGGTTACCATGGCAGCCAGGACGCTACTTAAGTCCTGGCTGCCATGGTAAGTACTCCACAGCAGTGTACAGCGCAATTGATCTATGTGCTGCGGGGACCCTGCGACGTCATGAAGGAGCCGCCCGGCGGCCGCAGCGCAGGTAAGTACACTGCTGTGGAGTACTTACCATGGCAGCCAGGACTTCAGTAGCGTCCTGGCTGCCATGGTAACCTGAAAGCATTTTGAAGACTGATCAGGATCCTGATCAGTCTTCTAATGCTTTCAGGCGACTTGCCTTCTGACGGATCCGGCCGGCCTCCTCGGAACGCAAGTGTGAAAGCACCCTAATGTGTTTTTGTCAGAAGATAGAGAAGAGACTGCGAAGAAAATAAAGGATATAGATGTCCACAAGCAGCGTATAAAGGTTGGGATTATAAGGAGAAAAGAAGGAGGGAGCGGAGAGAACCCGGAGAGGTCTTATGGTATATGTAAGCCAATGAGGTTCCTATTTAGGCAGTAAGATTCCCTAAGCTGGTAGAGCTAACTGAAGGGGGAACAGAAAAAGAGAAGGAAGGGGTTAGAGACAGTACCAAAAAATCCCTTCTGTGATGAAGGGCACAACGTCTCTAACGAAAATGGAGACGAGTTTCTAAATGGGAGACGGTCTTTCAGTGACGGAGCGAGGGCCCCGCCTCGTGGCCGAGAAGTTAGATTAACACGTGTCTATCTATTGAGCCGTGGATCAACCCTGTCATAATCAAAGCCACCAAGGTGGGAATGCGCCCTCTATGAACATTTATCGGATATACAATGGCGAAATCTATTTGGAGAAAAACAGTAACAAGAAGAACATATAGAAACATAGAATATGTCTATGTTTCTATATGTTCTTTTTGTTACTGTATAACTTAGGTAGGTAGAATATCTGGACAGGAAGGTTGGTTATGGTCAGACTGTGGTTTTGCTTAGGCCTGCAAGTCCTGTCCGTGTTATTGTAGAGTCCGTGATGATCCTCTGCCTTATTGAGTGATGCTCTTCAAATTTAGTTAGAGTGGGTCATAGTGCTGCGTCTTTGAAGGTCCTTCCTGGATCGAGTAGTAGCGAGCGCAAGGGAAGTGGAGGCAAAGTCCGCCACTCCGGTAATTGAATTATGGGTAAATCCAATGCTGTAAGGAATGTGGGTCTCGCAGTTCAAGGAGGTGGACATTCTTGGGTACTATTAGTTGAAACAGAAACCCCCATGAGTAGAGAATATCATCCGCTGTAAGGAGATCTAGCAAGGGTTTGAGGGCTCTCCTTTGGGCTAGGGTATCTCGCGAGAGGTCTTGTAGGATTGTTACGGTAGCTCCATTAAAGTAAATGGTCGAGAGGTTGCGAGCCTTTTTCATGATCTCCTCTTTCACTACATAATAATGAAGATGGCAAATTACGTCCCTTGGTTTGGCGGGGTCTGGGTTGATAGGAGACAAGGTTCTGTGAGCCCTGTCAATCTCCAGGCGATCCGAGACTAGTTTCTCCAAGATGGTGCTGAATAAACCTTGCAGTGTTGGGATCAAGACCTCTGATTTGTGTGGATTCTCGGAGCCCTCTTATCCTTATATTATTTCTCCTATTCCGATTTTCCATATCCTCATGTAGGCGGTATAGTTGGCATATATGACGACCTCTTGATTCCCCTTGGGCTATCAAATCCCATACTTTAGCAGCTGTGTGGTCTTGTGTTGAGGCAACCTCCTCCACCTTGTCCTCTTATGCTTGTATATTAGCTTTTACTACAGACAATTCTTGTTTATAGGAGCGTTCTAGTCTCCCAATAAATTTCTCCATTTCTTGTCCTGTGGGGAGTCATTTCATATGTTCCTTCCAGTCCCACTGCTCTTCTGGGTGGCCCCCCTCTGCCATTCCTTTATGAACTGGCGTCTTTTCCATACCTTGTTGCACTTGCAAGTTCGTGCTGGTTTTCCAAGATGGCGGTGGCATTGTGTTGGGACGCTGTGGCAGAGAAATCTGCGGGACCAGCAGGCTGGGCAGGAGAAGTTCTTTGATTATGCCCTCAGGTGTGTGTGCCTGCGACGTTGATGCAGCGCTTAATTCCGTTGGTGGCGCGGTGTTGTTGAGCTGCTGGCGAGGGTGGAATGGCGCAGCTCCTGGGTTGTAGCCTGCTGCCGGTCCGGCTGTCTCCGCTCCCACTGTAAAGTAATGGCGCAAGCTGCTCTGTTCCCTCGGCGTCCCTGCTGAGGAGGTGCGAGCGAGGGACCCCCTTCCTCGTCCTCACCATGTGCGCTTCCAAGGAGCTAAAAAGCAGGTTGGCTGGTATTTTCTCAGCCTCGCGGTGGAAGCTCCACACTAGTGCGTGCTCACACCGCCATAGCCAGGCCATGCTCCCCTTTTACCTCCTTAAAGATCTGGATCGTCTGATTAGAGCAATGAGGTGTAGTGATCCATTCTGTACTTCAAGTGAAACTGTCAAATCCCAAGCCTAGGGCGGCAAACAACGTCTTACACAAAGCATCAGAAGGGGACTTCATGACATTGGGCTCCAGTTTCAGTGGTATATAGAACTCACGTCACCGCTCCCGAAGGCTATCAAGGTGCACAGCAACACGGCAATGGAGGCCAGAATGGAGGTCTGTCCTCTTCAGTGATGACTTCCGCTTTTGTCTTGGGTGCATTGATAACCAGAGATTGGTCTGGAGACCTCATGGGCAACACCATGAAGAGGCCTTCACTAGGGAACGTTACACTGGTCCTACTCCTGGGCTTGTGGTGTGGGGGGGGGGGGAATAATGTATGGTAGCTGGACCCCTCTAGTATTTATTTCAGGTACTAACAGCTCGGCATTATGTTGATTTGGTTGTAGAACCAGTCGTCTGGCCATTTCTCCAAAGTGTCCCAGGAGCCGTATTTGAAAAGGATAACACCAGGCCACGTGTTGCTCGTGCTATCCTGAGCAGCCTGCATTACCTAAATGTGCTACCATGGCCTGCAGCCTCTCCGGACTTGTCTCCCATCGTGCACATCTGGGACGTCATTGGTCGACAGTTGTAAAGGGAGCAGCCGGCTGCGGATCTTGATGATTTACATGCCCAAGTGCATTCAGTTTGGCGGAGCAATTCTCAGACAACCATTAATAAGCTTATTGATAGCAACCAAGGTGTGTAGGTGCGTGGATTTCTGCGCGTGGCCCTCATACTCCATACTGAATAAATCGAGATGTTCTGAATATTTTCTTTCAATGTTATTACATGTGGATATTATTAACATGTCTATCCATCTTGCTATTTTTTATAATTCCACAAGTTTTCCTTCTCGGTGTTGCAATTTCAATGTTTAAGAGTGTGTATATATATATTTATATATATATTTAGCAAAAAGTCTTTGGTAAGTAATTAAGTATTGGAGGGGTTTATATGTCTCCCAGATTCCTTACAAGGGTGAGATACAGTAAGCCGTATGGTTTCGGCAAAGTTCGCTAGAGCTGCTTTATTCAGACTTTGTTTATGGTCTGGATTTTTTGTGGAATGGTAGGTAGGATTGGTAGAGGGACCTACTATTCCACTCGACTCCAGTACAGCTATTCCCCCTAGATGTAGCCACTGGAATCATTACTAGGGAATAAATAGAGGCCTCAGTCTCCACTAAAAAGTCTGATCTGCATGGGATTTGTACCTAGGTGAGGTAGTAACCTATGTTTAGTTAGCGCTCAGATGGGCCAGGGCGTTGATTTAATGGGGTTATCCAGTGTCTAAAATATGCCCCCAAACTCTCGGGCCTCTCATATAGATTATGCTTACCCCAATCTCCAGCACCCACGTCGCTCCGGACCCTGCACAGCCACCGCTGCATTTCCACATTGCACAGAGCAAAACATCTGGCAATGGGGTGATCAGCTAATAGTAAGCTGTGATGGGGATGAGCCTCCCTAGCATCGCGGTAGGATTGATAGAGGGACCTACCATTCCACTCCACTCCAGTACAGCTATTCCCCCTAGCCTGTGGTGTTCCCAGATGTAGCCACTGGAATCATTACTAGGGAATAAATAGAGGCCTCAGTCTCCACTAAAAAGTCTGATCTGCACGGGATTTGTACCTAGGTGAGGTAGAAACGTTTATTTAGTTAGAGCTCAGATGGGTTATCTAGTGTCTAAAATATGCCCCCAAACTCTCGGGCCCCTCATATAGATTATGCTTACCCCGATCCCTGGCACCCTCGTCGCTCCTGATGCCTGCATCTCCCTGTTGCACAGATCAAAACATTTGGTGACTCTTGCAGACAATAGCAGGCCGCGACGGGAACGAGTCTCCCTAGCATCATGGGTGACGCTAGGGTGGCTAGTTCCCATCGCGGCCTGCTATTGTCTGCCACCACCTGTATGTTTTGATCCGTGTGACGGGGAGATACAGCCCTGGCCGTGCGGGCTTCAGGAGTGACGAGGGTGCCGGGGAGCGACGCAAGTACAATCTGTGTAAGGGGCCCGGGCATTTGGGATTGGATAACCCTTTAAATTCCTGTTTCTCACAACTCAAATTCAACACAATATGGCGACTTGCTATCAAAACCCTTGACCGGCTGCAATACATATCACAACCGCATGGGTGGTATCGTCATGGGGACACTGGACTAGCAAATTAGACTCTGTTTCCAGCTTTGTAGGATTTTTCAAGCCAATAACAAACGAGAATGACCCGACGCAGCTGTTTTCAGAAGTTGGAACAATTTTACGATATTCTTCCATCCGTTGTCATGACGTTAACTGACTGTAGTGCCAATGAATGGTTCACAGAGCCGCTCCACGCAGATGACCGTCACTTGATATGTCGCGGTATTACTTTGGAAAAACAGGACCGGACAGAGACACCAAAGCGGACTCATGGAAGTGCACGTATTGCACATTTTATTATTAGTGTTGAGCGAACTTGTGGCTCAAGTTTGGCGTGCAAGGTTTCGGTTATCTAAAAATTCCGTTATGGATAATCCGAAGCCGAACCTTGTACGCCGAACTTGAAAGACAAGTTCGCTCATCCCTATTTGTTATTTATCCCTAAAAATAAAATACAAATCATTCTATATAAACTATATATATTTTTATTTTTGTTACTTTGTATGTAGCATTATTATACTTTTCAATAAAAAAATAAGCAGTCAAAAATTACTTTCGATTAAAATAATAACTGAAAGAAATCCAGCGGTGCCACTACCAAGATGGCCGCCGGAATTCCCCTCACGCTGCGGCGACCGCACTTTTGCTGTACTGCGCAGGCGCCTAGCGTCGCACGGTGATGACGCCATAGATTCGCTCTGCCACGTCTCTCCTGGGCAGCTGCGGAGAGTAAAGGGAAGAAGAGAGCTGGGGAGACCGAGGCTGCAGGAAGAGGGGTGTCCCGCTCCCCTGCAACCCTCCCCCCACAACTTGCACCCTGCATGGGCTCAACATGCGGCAGACAGCCCTGTGCCAGAGACCAGCCGCGACTGATGACTGAGCTGCCGCTGCCCTTACATGTGTGAGTAGCAACCCGCACCTACTGGAAGGTGTCACTACAGAACACTGCAACTGTGCTGCCTGCATATGCGTGGCCAGACGGTGCCCTGCAACCTGTGGCTGTCCAGCTGCTGCGAAACTACAACACCCAGCATGCCCTAACAGCCAAACAGTGTCATAGCATGCTGGGAGTTGTAGTTTTGCTGCAGCTAGACAGCCACAGGTCGGAGACTACTTCCATATGCACGCCCACGTCGACATAGGCACGCCGTATACCCATTGTTTACACTGTACGCCATATGGGCATGTTGGGAGTTGTAGTGATTGAAGTAGGTATTTTCCCAGCATGCCATGAACGCTTCTGGCTGTCAGGGCATGCTGGGAGTTGTAGTTTTACACCTGGAGAGCTAACGGTTTGGAGAGTGTTCGTATATATACTGCTAATTGTATGCAAATCCATCTACGTCAGGACGTGAGGACACGCTGGGGGTTGTAGTTTTGCAAGGGTTGGGTTTCAGAAGACATATATGGTCCTATGTGTGCACGATGCGTCCGATAGCCTCTGCTTCCAGCTGTCAGGCCATTCTGAGAGTTGTAGTTTCTCAACAGCTGTACATTCCAGTATAAAAGCCGCTAGCTGAGCATACTGGGAGTTGTAGTTGGTCGGCATCAGGAGGTTGCAGACTACATATACACATCTGCACAGAAACAGCTGCTGACTGTAAGGACATGCTGAGGGTTGTAGTTTCTCAGAGGCTGGGTTGTTTTCCTACTGCCCATATATATCAGCAAACATTAATAATGCACCATAGTGTGCGGCGCAGGCTGGGAGTAGTAGTGTGGAGTGCTTATATGTGCACACAGCTTCGGTCTGGACTGACACATTGGAGCAAACTATCAGCACAGGAGAGAACTGCGCTGCTTGACATGTTTATCGCGCAGAATGATTATCTACACCGGTGACAACTGTAACAAACCCTCAGCTGTGAGAAGCGTTAGGCCTGTTCAACATCAGTGCTTCAATTCACTGCCAGCAAGCAGAGATCTGAAAGTTAGAAACTTGCCTGTATGTGTATGTATTAGAGAACTGCTTGAACAGAAATTCCTTAGCGGTCTGATAATAGACGTGTATGGGGAATCGCTTAAAGAGTAATCCCCGAATATACAGCGACGTGACTACAACTCCCAGCATGTCGTGACCGGCTGTGGGAGACATAGGGTTAAGGAGCAATGATCATGGTGCTGGGGGGATTGTCACCCAGCTTTCCACAAAACCTGCATGTCATGAACAGGGAGTTACATTCTCCCCTGGGGTGCATGTGTCAGTTTTCACTGCGTAGTTTTTACATTCTACTCCTGCACCAGGAGGCCCAGGATGAGCATTGCCATAAGTTCCGGGTTTTCCTTTTAGTAAACCTCACTTGTGTTCTCCTCTGTTTTGTCAGGGTCTAACTCCCATCATGACATAATATTGAGAGTTGTAGTTTTGGCAGCGTCCGCCCCTTCTTCTTCATCCCGCTCCTTTTTACTGATTGGTCCAGGGATTTGTCGGTCCTGCCGCGTCTTACCCGTGCGATACTAATGGCCGCCGCTCTCAGATTTGGAGCCTCGAGCCTGTCCTCCTCATGGACTGTGAATGCTGAACTGTGAATGCAGCTCTGGGGGTGACTAGAGTATAGATCCAATGTTACTCGAGATCAGTGCACTGATCGGATGATGAGAGTTCTGACTCTGTGCTAAAAGGGCCACAGACGTCTACTCTAAACAAATGTCTGTGTGTTTTCCATTCACTGACTGCAAGCAGTGATCTTAAAAATGGTGCAGAATAATAAGATTCGAAGCAGCTTTGTCCTAAAGTTAGTCGATCCCCCTGAGAGGATACCCACCAGACCTTTGGCAGTGCCCCCAGTGGACCCGTACCTAGAAGCACAATTAGAGGGTTCCTTTAAGTGTTGCCAATTCAAGGCGATGCCCATGATTAGAAAAACAGCGCCACCCTTGTCCATTGGCTGGGGGTGGTAGTGCAGCTCAGCTCCATGGTCTTGAATGGGGATGCCCTGGACGAGTGACCCGCCCGCCCTGCCCTGTATAACATGGCTTGGTGCCCGGCAAATAAACCCTGAACCTAGGGGTTATATAACCAGGGCGAACGTCCACGTCCACCCACTTGTGAATGGAGGAGGTGGAAAGTCTTTAACCCCTTGTCCACAGGAGGTGTCTGATTGGGGGGCTCCGACTGCCGGGACCACCACAGATCCTGAGAACAGGGGGGGCGGGTGGGGCGGCAGCATGCATGTGACGTATGTCATCGGCAGGGACCCCAGCTGATCGAATGCGGGACCGGGGAAAAGGCAGCTGCTATCTTCTACAGACAGCGCCACGCCTGTCCACAGGTCGTGTGTGGAATTGCAGCTCTACCCCCATTCACATACCAGACGCAGCCCGCAGACACGTCTTTTGGGGAAAAAAGCTGACATTTGTTTGAAACCTTTTAATAAGAAGTTCAGTTTCTTGTTTCTTTTCTTGTGTGTCAGTTTTCACTGCAGTTCTCAAATTCTATTCATGAAGCAGGGAGCTCGGGATGAACAGAACCACAAGAGATTCTTTCAGGCAGTGGAGTGCTGGGATGAGGAGGAGCGGTTAGAAGTAGTAAGGGCAGATTTTCGTCTACGCAGGGAGCTGATCGCTTGCGCCTCGAAAGCAGAACCCCGGGCAGTTTTTGTAAGATTTCACACAACACGTGATTATCCGAAAAAACGGGCTGCAGTCATCACTCCTGAGACGTGGAGATTTCTAAGGTCCCGGCCTGTCACTGACTACAGAAGACCTATAATAAGTCGCTGACCACAGGAGATAACCTCTCCGGCTAGTCGCACAAACTATAAGATCCGTCAACAGCAGGTGATTGCCAGGTAACAGCATAATACATGCCGCGCCGCTCATGCTTAAAGAGGTATTCTGGTTGGTTAAAGTAATCCCCTATCCATCGGACGGGGGATAACTATAAGATCAGTGGGGGTCCTATCAATGGGACACCCACCAATCACAGGAATGGTGGCCCCCTGACCCCTGCTGCTCCCCTAAAATGACCGGAGCGGCCAGTCAAACATGCGCGCGGCCGCTTCCTCAGTTAAAGCGCAGACAGACGACCGTCCACATGTTGTAACTTGATTCCTCAGACCGTGCCTACTTCTCCCTCCATAGTGCACTTGGCGCCATCTCTTCCTCAGTTGAAGCGCAGACACACGACCGTCCTTATGATGTAACTTGATTCCTCAGACCGTGCCTACGTCTTCCCATAGTGCACTTGGCGCCATCTCTTCCTCAGTTGAAGCGCAGACACACAACCGTCCGCATGTTGTAACTTGATTCCTCAGACCGTGCCTACGTCTTCCCATAGTGCACTTGGCGCCATCTCTTCCTTAGGTGAAGCGCAGACACACGACCGTCCGCATGTTGTAACTTGATTCCTCAGACTGTGCCTACGTCTTCCCATAGTGCATTTGGCGCCATCTCTTCCTCAGGTGAAGCGCAGACACACGACCGTCCTTATGATGTAACTTGATTCCTCAGACCGTGCCTACTTCTCCCTCATAGTGCACGTGGCGCCATCTCTTCCTCAGGTGAAGCGCAGACACACAACCGTCCACATGTTGTAACTTGATTCCTCAGGCCGTGCCTACTTCTCCCCATAGTGCACTTGGCGCCATCTCTTCCTCAGTTAAAGCGCAGACAGACGACCGTCCGCATGTTGTAACTTGATTCCTCAGACCGTGCCTACTTCTCCCCATAGTGCACTTGGCGCCATCTCTTCCTCAGTTGAAGCGCAGACACACAACCGTCCGCATGTTGTAACTTGATTCGTCAGACTGTGCCTACGTCTTCCCATAGTGCACTTGGCGCCATCTCTTCCTCAGTTGAAGCGCAGACACACAACCGTCCGCATGTTGTAACTTGATTCCTCAGACCGTGCCTACGTCTTCCCATAGTGCACTTGGCGCCATCTCTTCCTTAGGTGAAGCGCAGACAGACGACCGTCCGCATGTTGTAACTTGATTCCTCAGACTGTGCCTACGTCTTCCCATAGTGCACTTCACGCCATCTCTTCCTCAGGTGAAGCGCAGACACGTCCGTCCACTCATGTAACGTGATTCCTCGGACCAGGCCATCTTCTTCCATTGCTCCAGTTCTGATACTCGTGCCCATAGAAGACACTTTCGGTGGTGGGTACAGGGCATCTCTGGCCAATCGGCGCGTTCCCAGCGAGCTGTGATGTCCTGTGCGTCCTGACACCTTTCTATCATTGCTGGCAGGATTGTTGTCAGCAGTTGCACTCGGGTGGCTCCTGTGTGTGATTGGACCGGGCGGGCTCACCTCTTCCCAGTGTATATCAATGGGCCTTAGGTACCCAGGATCCTATCGCCCGTTCACTGGTTGTCCTTCCCGGGACCACTTTAGCAGGTACCAACCTCTGCTTACCAGGATTTGGAGATGACCCGATCGTCCACACCTCACAGCTTCTCACACCCTCGCGCTTGCTCATGTTTCTTGCATCCATCAAAATCAAGATGGGGCTGTTGACTTGCTCGCTTGCACCAGTCTCCCGTCCTGTGAATGTCATACAATGCGCTTCTTATTTCTCTTCTGGGCGATAGATCTCGCTGGATATTTGCTTAGGGAGTCACTGATGATCTCATCTATTTATCGCCTCCCATGACTTAAAGGGGAATCATCCCATTGTTGTGGGTTACGTGTGATGACCGCGATCTCAGCGACGTCTGTTCCTTCATTAGTAATCTTCAGTTCATATTTCTTCACGGGTGGGGTGTCGCCATCTTTAGTATTTGGGGTCATATCCGGGAGTATGCTGTAAGTGACTGGTGAATGCACATGGCCCCTCCATCTTCCAGTAGATGCGATTCTTGGGTTCCTACAAATGCTTAGTAGGGTATTCCCACCGTCAGCATGTATCACCTACCCACAGAGTACATTGTAAGTGTCTGATTGCAGGGACCCCCACGATTGCTAGAACTGGTATCCAGTATTCTGCTGGTGGAGTCACTGTGTACAACATTAATGATCCTGTATAATACTCCAGAGCTGCGCTCACTATTCTGCTGGTGCAGTCACTGTGTACATACATTATATTACTTACCCTGTACTGATCCTGAGTTACATCCTGTATTATACTCCAGAGCTGCACTCACTATTCTGCTGGTGCAGTCACTGTGTACATACATTACATTACGTATCCTGTACTGATCCTGAGTTACCTCCTGTATTATACTCCAGAGCTGCACTCACTATTCTGCTGGTGCAGTCACTCTGTACATACATTACTTATCCTGTACTGATCCTGAGTTACATCCTGTATTATACTCCAGAGCTGCACTCACTATTCTGCTGGTGCAGTCACTGTGTACATACATTACATTACTTATCCTGTACTGATCCTGAGTTACATCCTGTATTATACTCCAGAGCTGCACTCACTATTCTGCTGGTGCAGTCACTGTGTACATACATTACATTACTTATCCTGTACTGATCCTGAGTTACATCCTGTATTATACTCCAGAGATGCACTCACTGTTCTGCTGGTGGAGTCACTGTGTACATACATTACTTATCCTGTACTGATCCTGAGTTACATTGTGTATTATACTCCAGAGCTGCACTCACTATTCTGCTGGTGCAGTCACTGTGTACATACATTACTTATCCTGTACTGATCCTGAGTTACATCCTGTATTATACTCCAGAGCTGCACTCACTATTTTGCTGGTGGAGTCACTGTGTACATACATTACATTACTGATCCTGTACTGATCCTGAGTTACATCCTGTATTATACTGCAGAGCTGCACTCACTATTCTGCTGGTGCAGTCACTGTGTGCATACATTACTGATCCTGTACTGCTCCTGAGTTACATCCTGTATTATACTCCAGAGCTGCACTCACTATTCTGCTGGTGCAGTCACTGTGTACATACATTACTTATCCTGTACTGATCCTTAGGTACATCCTGTATTATACTCCAGAGCTGCACTCACTATTCTGCTGGTGCAGTCACTGTGTACATACATTACTTATCCTGTACTGATCCTGAGTTACATCCTGTATTATACTCCAGAGCTGCACTCACTATTCTGCTGGTGCAGTCACTGTGTACATACATTTACATTACTTATCCTGTACTGATCCTGAGTTACATCCTGTATTATACTCCAGAGCTGCACTCACTATTCTGCTGGTGCAGTCACTGTGTACATACATTACTTATCCTGTACTGATCCTTAGTTACATCCTGTATTATACTCCAGAGCTGCACTCACTATTCTGCTGGTGCAGTCACTGTGTACATACATTACTTATCCTGTACTGATCCTGAGTAACATCCTGTATTATACTCCAGAGCTGCACTCACTATTCTGCTGGTGCAGTCACTGTGTACATACATTACTTATCCTGTACTGATCCTCAGTTACATCCTTTAGAGGCATTCCATTATTCATTCCGTCATAATAGAAGTCTGTGGGCTGCAAAACGGATCCGTCCCGTTTCCGTTATGCAGGGGAGTCCTCTCCTCCATAATGGAAATGGGACGGATCCGTTTTAAAAGCATTCCGTTATGCATTCAGTCATAGAATTGTGTTATCGTCCGTGGTAACGGAATCCAGAACGCGATTCACCTTTTACCAGTAAATGAAGCAGTGTGTGAAATGTAGTTCAGTGGTGACTACAGTGAGAGGAAGTAGCTGGCTTCTTCTCCTTCCTAGATTGATAGAAATCAGTTCCGATGTAGCCTGGGACATGAGAAGACCTATAACATAAGGCATAGGATTTATGTGAAATAAGACTTTTATTGTCCATCGCTGACCCTGACATGTCCTGAAATTCACCTTAATGATGTCTGACCGGTGGCCTGAATGTGGTTGAGCTGTCCCTTCGTATCCCGTATGTGGCAACCGTGGCCTTTCTTCATCCTATCAGCTGTTGTCTCGTTTCCGATCTTTTCGCTCTCTGTACTGGCTGTGGTGACGTACGCGTTCTCCCGGTGTGATCGCGACGTAGTACGGAGGGACCGGCCTTGATTTGACGCCTCCTCCGTCAGGACCCAGCGTTTCCTCCTACTACTCTGTGGTGAAACGTCCTTTACTGTAATGGAAAGTGAAGCGTCTGCTCCTCTCCAGGAAGCCGTGTGTTTTGATGTCCTCGTGCCAGGATTCAGGGCGTCCCTGCCAGGAGCCCACCCCACGTCATGGAACAACGTAATCCTCGGCTTTCGCCTAAGTGAAGCAACGGACATTTAAAGGGACCCCCGTCATCAGATTTTTTTTTTTTTTTTTTTTACTTATTCGCTGACCTCTAGTGGCTGAAAACTGAACAAAAGAACAGCATCTTGTTTTACAGCCTGCCGTAAAATGAATTTTACCCTTATAATGAGTAGGCGAAGGATTAAAGGGGTTGTCCATAATATGGAAAAACATGGCTACTTTCTTCCAAAATCTGCTCCATACCTGTCCAGCAGGTTGTATGAGGTATTGCAGCTCAGCCCAAGTTTAAAGGAGTTGTCCGGGGCTTAAATATTCATGGCACCCCACAGATCAGCTGTCTGATGGAACCAGGGTGCTCACTGCTTACCAAGCATAGCGCCGTACATTGTATAGTGGCCACGCTTGGTATTACAACTCGGTGACTTGATTTTCTATTATGCCTTAAAGCGATTTATCAGTTTAAAGGGACGCTACGTCTCAAGCCGATCTTCTTTCCTTCTATTCTTTTCTGCTATCAGCCACTTCAGCGTAGCAGTCTTCAGTCGGATGAGTGACGAAATCTAGAAAAATCCCTCCCTCCGGGATCACGACTTTCTGCACTGTCGACAACCTCCAGCCGCTTCTTATATAAGCTGGGCGCTATAGGGTTAACACGTTATTAAAGGGGTTGTCTCATCGTAGACATTGGTGGCGTATCGCTCTGGGGCCCGCACCTGTCTCCAGAACGGACCCCCAAAAGTGCACAGCATGCTCTAGATTCAGAAATCCCATAGAAATGAATGGAAAGCGCACCGCGCAAGCGAGGCCACCGCTCCATTCACTTCTGTGATATAGCCAAACCAGCAGTCCTATAGAAATGAATGGAAAGTGCACCGCGCAAGCGCGGCCACTGCTCCATTCACTTCTATGATATAGCCAAACCAGCAGTCCTATAGAAATGAATGGAAAGCGCACCGCGCAAGCGAGGCCACCGCTCCATTCACTTCTGTGATATAGCCAAACCAGCAGTCCTATAGAAATGAATGGAAAGCGCACCGCGCAAGCGAGGCCACCGCTCCATTCACTTCTATGATATAGCCAAACCAGCAGTCCTATAGAAATGAATGGAAAGCGCACCGCGCAAGCGAGGCCACCGCTCCATTCACTTCTATGATATAGCCAAACCAGCAGTCCTATAGAAATGAATGGAAAGCGCACCGCGCAAGCGAGGCCACCGCTCCATTCACTTCTATGATATAGCCAAACCAGCAGTCCCATAGAAATGAATGGAAAGCGCACCGCGCAAGCGAGGCCACCGCTCCATTCACTTCTATGATATAGCCAAACCAGCAGTCCTATAGAAATGAATGGAAAGCTCACCGGCGCTAAGCGAGCCACTGCTCCATTCACTTCTATGATATAGCCAAACCAGCAGTCCTATAGAAATGAATGGAAAGCGCACCGCGCAAGCTGAGGCCACCGCTCCATTCACTTCTATGATATAGCCAAACCAGCAGTCCTATAGAAATGAATGGAAAGCGCACCGCGCAAGCGAGGCCACTGCTCCATTCACTTCTATGATATAGCCAAACCAGCAGTCCTATAGAAATGAATGGAAAGCGCACCGGCATAGTGAGGCCACCGCTCCATTCACTTCTATGATATAGCCAAACCAGCAGTCCCATAGAAATGAATGGAAAGCGCACCGCGCAAGCGAGGCCACTGCTCCATTCACTTCTATGATATAGCCAAACCAGCAGTCCCATAGAAATGAATGGAAAGCGCACCGCGCAAGCGAGGCCACTGCTCCATTCACTTCTATGATATAGCCAAACCAGCAGTCCCATAGAAATGAATAGAGGACGGCCCTTGCGCTGCTGCGCTCCACTCGCTTCCAGGGTCCCGTTCTGGAGATAGGTGGGACCCGCTCCTATCCAACATGCCACCGATATCTAACACGAGACAACCCCTTTAATGATTCATCCTCTGTAATTAATAAATGCACTAATTATTATTATTATTTTTATTTTTTTTACAGAGCTGACAATTCCCGCTCGCTGTGTTGTAGGCCTCGGAGTGACTGTTGGATGTGTACCGGTACCTTGTCATGCCCGGCGGAAGAAGGGGTCCTAGCCGGCAGCAGTTGAGCCGTTCCGCTTTGCCATCACTGCAGACTTTGGTTGGCGGCACTTGTGGCAATGGCACAGGGCTGAGAAACAGGTCAGAGTTTAATATCGGCTGGGTGACACTAGAGGGCGCCACTGTCCATCAGAGCAACTGCAGGCAGGATGCCTCAGACTGACGCCATACTATTACTATTACACAGCGTCCATGTGGTGCTACCGCCGCAGCAGAAAGCCCTGTATATTTCAGTCGCGGTCATTTAGGAAGTGAAAATGAGGCTGACTGCAAAGCTCATATGGAAACTGGAGTTCCCCATTAATTCTCATTACACCCTTGGGGTCCCCACACCCACAGGGGCCATGTAAAGTTACGGCCCGGGACGCAGCATCACTAGTCGTATGGAGAAATCAAGGACTTGGTGCTGCTAGGGCAGATTGCAATAGGACAGCGCCACCTGGTGGTCGTGTAATTGTGATGGTATTTACTTGACATTGCAATGTTAAGGCTACGTGCACACGACCGTATGTGTTTTGCGGTATGCAAAAAAAAACGGATGACATCCGTGCGCCATCCGTTTTGTTTTGCGGATCCATTGTAACAATGCCTTAGGCCTCATGCACATGGCCGTTGTTGTGGTCCGCGTCCGAGCCGCATATTTTGCGGCTCGGGCACGGACCCATTCACTTCAATAGGGCCACAAAAGATGCGGACAGAACTGCATGTGCTGTCCGTATCCGTTGCTCCGTTCTGTGCCCCCGCAAAAAAATAGAGCATGTCCTATTGTCCGTGTTGCGAACAAGAATAGGCATTTCTATAATGGGCCGCGTTCCGTTCCGCAAATTGCAGAACGGAACGCGGAGCAGCTTCCGTGTTTTGCGGATCCGCGGTTTGCGGACCGCAAAACACCAACGACCGCGTGCATGAGGCCTAAAACGGACAAGAATAGGACACGTGTGCATGTAGCCTAATACGTATATTTGTGAGAAAAGTACAGATAAGATGAGTTCCGCTCCCTCCTAATGTAAAGCCGCCCCAGTAATCTGCCAGTGTTTGCTGCCGCCAATGATGGATCTCCGCAGGGAGAGGGCGATAAGCTTCTGCTGAGAACAAAAGGATCGGACATGTTTGAATCCAACATACCCAACCTTTCTGTCTCCCACCGTCAGGCTTGAGTCACATTAGATGATTGGCCCATTCAAAAGACATTAAAGTGATATGTATGACCTTAAAGGGGTCCTCTCGCTTCTGCATTACATTAATACAAGCCCCTTACTAATGTATCGGGATTCTCCATGTTGCTTCCTTCGCTGGCTGGACTCCTTTTTCCATCACATTACACTGTGCTCGTGTCCATTTTTACGGCCGCCCTGTAATCCAGCAGCGGTGGTCGTGCTTGCACAACCTCGGAAGAAGCGCCGACCTCTCTGGCGGCCAGGACAGTGGGAATGCGCATAGGCCGGTGCCTTTTCCTATAAAGTACTGGATTGCAGGGTGGTTGTAACTCCTGGACACGAGCCGTGTATACTGTAATGGAAAAATGAATCCAGCCAAAGGAGGCAATATGGAGAATCCCGATACATTAGTAAGGGCCTTGTATGACCTTTCTCTACATGATAAATGCCATTTGCTGGGGTGAGGGCGTGAACTGTTGCCAGTGTTCCTGCTCGCACTTTTGGCACACTTGTTCTCCATACACTCGTGTTTCTATTTGTGCATTCGTGGTCACAGTTCTTCACGTTCGCTGCCCCTGTGCTCTCTCTTCTTTCTCGCTCGCTCGCTCATATATTCTGCTTCCCAGTCTTTTTCTGTTGCTCTCTTACTTGTGCACACTCGCTCTTTTGCTTCCTGTTCATGCACGCTTGCTCACTCACTTGTTTGCTGCTCTCCTCTTGCACACTTCCTCTCGCTCGTCTTCTTTTTGCGCTCCTCTTGCTCGTCCAGTCCGTGTCGCTCTCTCCTCACAGTTTTTCTCTCCTCTTTCCCCATCTCACGGTTAATACTGGAATCGTATCCTCACCTCCTCTCCATTTACCTCCCTCGCAGGAATGGCAGTGCCGTCGGCCTATCCGCCCCTCCGCTAACTGCCTTGATCACCCCCGAGCCGGTGCGTCACTGCCGTATTCCTGACCTGCCGCTGGACGGGAGCCTCCTCTTCGAGTTCCTCTTCTTCATCTATCTCCTGGTGTCGCTCTTCATCCAGTACATAAACATATATAAGACGGTTTGGTGGTATCCCTACAATCACCCGGCCTCCTGCACTTCTCTGGTGAGTCGGTAAATGTATTTTCAGGATCTCTTCTTGCAGGCAGTGAATGGCGGAATACTTGTTTACCTCCAAAGACTGATACTTTTACAGCTGAGGGTTTGGTACAGTTGTATACAGTCTGGACAATGGCCTGTGAACCCCAGACTGATACATTGTCACAAACCAGACAGGAGAGGCATTTTTGCTGCTGATCTATGTACCTCATAGGGTATTATCTAGACAGGATACAACTGTAACAAACCCTCTGCTGTGATAAAACGACATTGTCATGTTCACCCCCTGAGCGTTTGCAGTACAGATGGATGAGGCCGACTCTTTGTCTTGCAGAATTTCCACCTCATTGACTATCACCTGGCAGCTTTTATCACAGTAATGCTCGCCCGCCGCCTGGTCTGGGCTCTCATTTCACAGGTAGGTCTTCGGCTCCTCGTCATGGTGCAAGTGGGACATTTTTGCGTAAATTTAATTTTTTTTTGCATATAATTTTTATTATTTTATTACTTTTGCGGTATGAGTTTTTTTTTATGATACTATTTTGGGGGTACACCTCCCCAATAATGCACTGAAATACACCATAATGCTGTATTGGGGGGGGGGGGGGATTGTATCTACGTAGACTCGCCCTTTATGAGCCAAGCAGCAGCTCCTCTCTGGAGTTGTCAGGTTGTCATGCAGTGCTACACTTTCCCAATTTCCCCTGCAGGGAAAATGGTCAGATAATGGGAAGAACGTGGCGACATTTTTGTAAAAACAGCGCCACCCCTGTCCAAGGACGTCTGTGATATTACAACTCGGGTCCAGCTTTAATGGCGCTGAGCTGCAATACCGGACACCACCCATGGACAGGGTGTGGTGCTGGACCCGCCAGTGTGGCTGATCCCTCGTACATCTCTCCGTTAGGCTTCTCAGGTAGGATCGGCGTCTATGGTCCAGTATGGCGTTCTGATCACCGCCCGCCTGGTCCTGCTCACGCTCTGCGGGTGGGTTTTCTGCTGGACCCTCGTCAACCTGTTCCGCAACCATTCAGTTCTGAACCTGCTCTTCCTGGGCTATCCGTAAGTATCATCTCTTCTCTGTGTGTTTTTGTAAAAAAAAAATTTTAAATGAAGCAACTTTGCAAATAGTTTTGATTTAATCTCCTACCATTTTGTGTATACAGCTCCTATGCAGGCCTATGTGTCCCCATAGTTACACCTAGCTTGATCCAGCACTCGTGATACTCCAATTCCCGCTGCTTGCAGCCACCACCAGGGGGAGCTCCCTGTTGATGCAGTGCTTGTCTCGTTTGTCGCCCCCTGCAGGTTCGGTGTGTATGTACCTCTCTGCTGCTTTCACCAAGACAACCGATCCCAGCCTCTGCCCACAGACTGCGGATACCTCGTTCAGGACTCGTTAGTGGAGGACGGTGCTAATGGCGTGGCCAGCCTCGTCAGACCCAAAGACTTCCTCTCTCTCGTGCGCGAGTCTTTGAGGGAACAGTTTAACTCGCCCCCTTCCATCCCCTCTCACAGCTGCCCGCTGTCCCCGGACCTCATCCGCAACGAAGTGGAGTGTTTAAAAGCCGACTTCAACCGCAGGATCAAGGAAGTCCTCTTCAACTCCCTATTCAGTGCCTACTACGTGGCGTTCCTGCCGCTGTGCTTCGTAAAAGTAAGTTATGTTGCGTCAATTCCCTTTCTTCGCCTCTTCATCCAATTCCCACCCACGGTTGCTCCAAGCAGCACCCAAGCTGCAGCAAGAGCCTCATCATAACTGCTGTCATTTAATTTCCAAAGCGCTCTGGCGTCAGTACAGCCCTATGGGGAGGACAGATGATCGGCGTCCAACCGAGGCCACCTGTAAACCTAGGGAAAGGGGTTTAAAGAGGCTGTACACAACTTTAGGGGAGGAGAGTCTAATCAGTGGGGGTCCGACCGTGTGAATAGAGCAGCGGTTGAGCGCGCTGAACAGAGATGAGAATTTGCTCAAACTCGGCCTCCTGGAGTGCAGAGGGGCCAGCGCTGCTGCCCAAGGGACTCGCCCGTCCCCCATGATTAACAGGGCAAGCCCTATCGCCTGACCCCGTCAATCTTGCGTCTGTGTCCTAACTGTTGGGGCAAGTGCAAAGCAACTGCTGCTGCTACCTGACTGTGCATGCGTCCTTGCGTCTGTGTCCTAATTGTCAGGGCAAGTGCAAAGCAACTGCTGCTGCTACCTGACTGTGCATGCGCCCTTGCGTCTGTGTCCTATGTGTCGGGGCAAGTGCAAAGCAACTGCTGCTGCTACCTGACTGTGCATGCGCCCTTGCGTCTGTCTCCTAATTGACGGGGCAAGTGCAAAGCAACTGCTGCTGCTACCTGACTGTGCATGCGCCCTTGCGTCTGTGTCCTAATTGTCGGGGAAAGTGCAAAGCAACTGCTGCTGCTACCTGACTGTGCATGCGCCCTTGTGTCTGTGTCCTAATTGACGGGGCAAGTGCAAAGCAACTGCTGCTGCTACCTGACTGTGCATGCGCCCTTGCGTCTGTGTCCTTATTGACGGGGCAAGTGCAAAGCAACTGCTGCTGCTACCTGACTGTGCATGCGCCCTTGTGTCTGTGTCCTAATTGTCGGGGCAAGTGCAAAGCAACAGCTGCTGCTACCTGACTGGGCATGCGCCCTTGTGTCTGTGTCCTAATTGACGGGGCAAGTGCAAAGCAACTGCTGCTGCTACCTGACTGTGCATGCGCCCTTGCGTCTGTGTCCTAATTGTCGGGGCAAGTGCAAAGCAACTGCTGCTGCTACCTGACTGTGCATGCGCCCTTGCGTCTGTTTCCTAAGTCTCGGGGCAAGTGCAAAGTATCTGCTGCTGCTACCTGACTGTGCATGCGCCCTTGCGTCTGTGTCCTAATTGTCGGGGCAAGTGCAAAGCAACAGCTGCTGCTACCTGACTGTGCATGCGCCCTTGCGTCTGTTTCCTAAGTGTCAGGGCAAGTGCAAAGCAACTGCTGCTGCTACCTGACTGTGCATGCGCCACTGACATCTGGGCACACCTGGAAGCGGAGGCACCGCTCCTTGTCCAAAGCCCTCACCTCCGAGTGTTCCAAGACATAAGCAGTGCATGCACAGTCTGTATCTGCGCCAGTCAGGGAGCAGCAGCAGATCCTTTGAGCGCTTGCACAGACAGTTGGAGTAATGGCACAGCTGGGCCAACCCCTCAGGGCTCCCGAAGGCTAATTTTTGAACAAATTCAATTAGTTCTGTTAACTCACTTATATGGGAGGGCGTGGGATGCCCATTCTCATGATGGGTGGGGACCCCAGGGGTCACACCCCGACCCAACAGACTAAGCCCTCTTTCACGCGGCCGCAAATTGCGGTCCGCAGTGCACGATCACTGACCGTGGGTCAGCTGCATGCGGATCGCTGACCCATTCACTTGAATAGGGTCCGCAATCCGTCCATTCCGCAATTTCTATCTTTTTGCGGAACGTAACCTCACGGAAGCACTCCGTAGTGCTTCCGTTCTGTGGTTCTGTTCCGCACTACTGCAGTGTTACGTCAGAGATGAAACAAAGTACCATCGCGGGGAATACATTTTTTTTTTTTTAAAAAGTGCGTTTAAAAAATTAAGTGACAAAAAATGTTTCCAGTTAATGTAAAAAAAAAACTATTTTTTTTTTTTTTGCTTCTTTTCAAATCAGTCATACATATCTGAATTTATCTCGTTGAACGCGGATTTTATACTGCGGTGGGGGAAAAATTGCAAAATTTGTGGTTCTTTTATCCTCCAAAAAAAAAATGAATAAAAGTTAAAGGGGTCGTCTCATTTCAGCAAGCGGCATTTATCATGTAGAGCAAGTGAATACCAGGCACTTCCTAATGTATTGTGATTGTCCATATTGCCTCCTTCGCTGGCTGGATTCAGCACATTATACACGGCTCGTTTCCACGGTTACGACCATCCAGCAGCAGTGGTCGTGCTTGCACACTATAGGAAGAAGTGCTGGACTATGCACACCCGCACGGTCGCGTCCACCAGAGAGGCCAGTGCTTTTTCCCATATGGTGCAACCGTGGCCACCGCTGCTGGATTGCAGGGTGGTCGTAACCA
Source organism: Bufotes viridis (assembly GCA_033119425.1). Taxonomy (NCBI): domain Eukaryota; kingdom Metazoa; phylum Chordata; class Amphibia; order Anura; family Bufonidae; genus Bufotes; species Bufotes viridis. Next base: position 15,762,771 of record CM065591.1, on the reverse strand, counting down.
TGGAAACGAACAATGGAAAATGAATCTAACCAGCAAAGGAGGCAACATGGAGAATCCCAATACATTAGTAAGTGGCTCGTATCAACTTTCTCTCCATGATAAATGCCACTCGCTGAAGTGAGGCGACCCCAATAATCACTGAGTAATAGGCACCCGAAAATAGTAATAATGAAAAGTGCAGCTCACCCCACGACATTTTGGAATGTGGAGATGAAAAAAAAACAAAAAACTCCTGAACTTCTCAACATGCAGTTATAGTCGGGCTCTCGCTTTTCAGTAAACATAAAAAAATAAATTTGAAAAACAAAAACTGCACTTTAACAAGGGCTTATAATGAGAAAAAAACAACAAAGCTCTAAAAAATCTATATCAACCTGAACGATGAGGTTCTCATGCTGTTTAGAGGACACGTCCCCTCTCCTGACAGGTCTGTTGTAGTAGCTACTTGCATTCCCCCCGTGTAATAACTATCCTGGAGCATCTATTCCTATGACTCTAGGGTGAGCCATTCCTCTGTTATTCATACTAGAAGTTTACAAATGAATGAATGAAGGTCCAGCTGGGTGTGACCACAGTTGGGGGGTGGATGTCCCTGCGCAGTCTGACACTAGCAGCACTTATTGAAGGAGTGTGCAGGGACACACCCCCAGCTGGTAGCAGCCACCTGGACCTTTACTGCGGGCTGTTGACCATTTATTTCTAGCAATAATAAAGGAATAGCCCGTCATAGAGTCATAAGAATATATGCTCCAGTATTGTTACTAGATTTCTGAAAAAAGAGATGTCCGGGGAGGTGACGGGTCCTGTATAAATAAAGATAATTAGAAAAAGAATGAAAAGTGATCAAAAATTCATGTTACACCCGAAATGACACCAATAAAAAATACCGCCCATCGCACACTAAAAACAAGCCCTCATTCAGCTCTATTGACGGAAAAATAAAAAAAATATAGTCTCTCGGAATAAAAAAGCGGTGAAAAGTTGCTTTGTCCCCAAGGGTCCAAAATAGGCCGGTCCTGAAGGGTTAAATAAGTTTAATTTACGTAGCTTTGACTCCTCGATTTTCAGCCAGACGTGACCGCACGGCCGCGCCATAACCTGGGCGCCCAGATGAGAGGACACCAGCAGCATTGTGAGTTTGGATGGAGAGAGGCGGAGTTCCCCTTTAAGCCGTTGCCTTGTCTTGCAGAGCACCCAGTATTACGACATGCGCTGGTCGTGTGAGCACCTCATCATGGTGTGGATCAATGCCTTCGTCATGTTGACCACGCAGCTGCTGCCGCCCAGATACTGCGACTTGCTGCACAGGTCTGCGTCCCATCTCGGCCGGTGGCAGAAATTAGAGCCCGGGTCGTACAGCAACGCACCGCAACATATGTGAGTGCACCGCCGCTCCGTGCGTCTATTGTGCGTGCGCGTCGGATGTTTTGCTTCTAACGCACCCCCCTTCTCTTTCTCCTCAGCTGGTCAGACGGCACTGTGTGGCCGCAGGGCGTCCTCGTACGACACAGCCGGACTTTGTACAAAGCTGTGGGGCCGTATAATGTAGCAGTGCCTTCAGATATCTCGCACGCCAGATTTTATGTGAGTATATCCGCTCTGCCGATGGTGGGGAATCTGCTCTCTGTGTACTGTAAAGAAGGGGCAAAATTTTGCGCTGATGAATTTTACATCACCTTTCAGTTTTTCCTGATACAGAGTTCCAAATCACCTGCTTTCCTTAACACGATCAATTCTTGAAGCCACCACTAGGGGGAGCTCTGTGCATTGGGATTCGTGCAGATCCTATTGAGCTCCCCCTAGTGGTGGCTGCAGAAGCCGCAGGGGAGTCTTTTGGAAACTGAAGATTTATTTGCGGTTTATGCACCTAAAATATGGCAAATCCGCCAGGTGTGAACATGACCTAAATGATAGGTACGTTTTAAACCTTCGCTATTTGGAACAACAGGATTCCAATCTTCTTTAATGCTGCCATGGATGGCGTGGCCCCTTTAAACGAGTGCCAAGAGCCGTACCGGTGGGATACGGCCTTCAATATGCTGATCCTGGGAAGCCCCTTTAACAGTTAAACGAGGACTTGTTGCCTATAGCAACCGACCAGAGGTCATCCTTCATTTCTAAAAGGGTTGTGCCAAGTTTTGAAGTTATCCACAGTTTAAGGGGTAACTAACTGATTGGTGGATGTCCGGCCGCTGGGACCCCAACTTATCCTGAGGGTCCTAATATCCCAGCTGCTGGAGGAGCGTTCTCTGTACAGCTTACTGCTGGGACTGGGGCGTTCCCTCTATTACTATGTCTGTACAGCTTACTGCTGGGACTGGGGCGTTCTCTCTATTACTATGTCTGTACAGCTTACTGCTGGGACCGGGCGTTCCCTCTATTACGATGTCTGTACAGCTTACTACTGGGACTGGGGCGTTCCCTCTATTACTATGTTTGTACATGTTACTGCTGGGACTGGGGGGTTCCCTCTATTACTATGTCTGTACAGGTTACTCCTGGGACTGGGGCGTTCTCTCTATTACCATGTCTGTACAGCTTACTGCTGGGGCGTTCCCTCTATTACTATGTCTGTACAGCTTACTGCTGGGACTGGGGCGTTCCTTCTATTACTATGTCTGTACAGGTTACTGCTGGGACTGGGGCGTTCCCTCTATTGCTATGTCTGTACAGCTTACTGCTGGGACTGGGGCGTTCCCTCTATTGCTATGTCTGTACAGTTTACTGCTGGGACTGGGGCGTTCCCTCTATTGCTATGTCTGTACAGCTTACTGCTGGGACTGGGGCGTTCCCTCTATTACTATGTCTGTACAGCTTACTGCTGGGACTGGGGCGTTCCCTCTATTACTATGTCTGTACAGCTTACTGCTGGGACCGGGGCGTTCCCTCTATTACGATATCTGTACAGCTTACTACTGGGACTGGGGCGTTCCCTCTATTACTATGTTTGTACATGTTACTGCTGGGACTGGGGGGTTCCCTCTATTACTATGTCTGTACAGGTTACTCCTGGGACTGGGGCGTTCCCTCTATTACTATGTCTGTACAGTTTACTGCTGGGACCGGGCCGTTCCCTCTATTGCTATGTCTGTACAGCTTACTGCTGGGACTGGGGCGTTCCCTCTATTACTATGTCTGTACAGGTTACTGCTGGGACTGGGGCGTTCCCTCTATTACTAGGTCTGTACAGCTTACTGCTGGGACTGGGGCGTTCCCTCTATTACTAGGTCTGTACAGGTTACTGCTGGGACTGGGGTGTTCCCTCTATTACTATGTCTGTACAGGTTACTGCTGGGACTGGGGCGTTCCCTCTATTACTATCTCTGTACAGCTTACTGCTGGGGCGTTCCCTCTATTACTAGGTCTGTACAGCTTACTGCTGTGACTGGGGCGTTCCCTCTATTACTAGGTCTGTACAGCTTACTGCTGGGACTGGGGCGTTCCTCTATTACTAGGTCTGTACAGCTTACTGCTGTGACTGGGGCGTTCCCTCTATTACTAGGTCTGTATAGCAGTTTGTGATAATGTCTGAGGGGCTCTTGTCTCTATGGGAACCCAGGTGGGCGGGGATGTCATGTGACTGTTTCTCTGAAGATGCTTGCTGCAGTGCATGCTGGGATTGTTACTTTCACTTTACAGATGCTCCGCCCACACATGCAGAGGGGCACAGGTTAGAGTAATGATGCATAGCCCGTACATTCAGCTTTAGATATTAATACTTCATAGTTTTGGCTATTGTCTGGGGCAGTTTGGATTTTTAATACTTAGAGTGGCCAACCCCTTTAATTATCCTCTATATTGTGCATAGGGGATAACTTAAAAACTTGGCACAACCCCTTTAAACCGCTGGAAAAATGAGAGCTGTGCTGTGGTTGCGACCACCCTGCAATCCGTCAGTGGTGGTCGTACTTGCACATTGTAGGGAAAAAAAGCACCAGCCCATGGGCGCTCCCACTGTCCCGGGCACTTTTTCCTATAGCGTGCAAGCATGACCACCCCTGCTGGATTGCAGGGTGGTCGTAACCATGGAAACAAGCCGTGTATAATGTGATGGACTGTGACGTAAGATGCAGGGACAAGCTTTACAGGACAAGTAATATGTAACTGGAACGAAGATTTG